>JAUMGZ010197604.1:0-12754 GCA_032359645.1 Pododesmus macrochisma | reverse complement strand
TTCAAGGAGTGACCCTAGGATCAAAAATATTCAAATGCCAATCCAGATGGACGTTAAGGCCCCATGGTCCTCTTGTTAAATTTCAGATTATTAACTCTTTAATTGTACTATATAACTTGTGTGATTTTATGCTTACAGAATTTATTCATGAGGTTCAATAGGTTTTTAGAATAGGTTGAAAACACATGTTGTTGTTTTGGAATCTCTTCAGTTGTACATGTTGAACTAGAATTTCTAGTTGCAATTTTATTTCCCATTTGACAGAGCATTGAATCATGATCATGCAGTTACAACTCGATATCAGAGCAAACATCCCAAGTAAACCAAGTATGTTGCAAAAATTAATGGTCACTATAATATTTACCAAGAACTCGCCACAGAACTGTAATACGATCGAAAACCCATTAAGCATAAACTTATTGGATTTCATAAATTTGTCATGTTTTTAGCTCTTTCTTTGCTCTATTATTAGGTCTTTAGAAGGGGAGGTAGAGGATTTGAAAGATAATGTGCACATGTTCCAGGACATGTTGACAGCCAAAGATCAGATTCTGGTTCAACTGACTAACAAACTAACAGAAGCAGAACAGAAGACCTGTCCTAGTCAAATCAATGTTAACAATCAAGGAGACTTTGGCATGGTTACACCAAACTTTGTGGTGCCCGATACATCAGCTATACTTCCTTCACACTCGGTGATCTATCAGCGGGATGATAGAGAAGTCCTAGCTTTAACGGTATTTAACTAACATGGAAATATTTTTTAAAAAATTTGCTAATAAGACCACTCATGGGACTGTGTGAATGTGGTCTTAGATTTGAATTATTGGTCTTTATATAATATGCAATAGTGAGGGGTCATTAATTTGAACATGCAATACAAAGAGGGCAAACAGCGGGTCTGAAATCAAAAACATGCCTTTGGTAACTGAAATCAAATGGTCACCATATTGGGGTGGTCTTAATTTAGTGGTGTTTGTTAGGTGAAGATTTACTGTATTTATAAAATCAAATAAATAAAGCTAGATGAGTCCCAACTGTAGTCACCACCTCATTGTCAATCTATCATCTTTCATATTTTTTGTTTTGTCACTTCCCCTATAATCTCATTAAGGACTACAATGTCTTTATATAATTTTTTGATCTAGCACAGTTGCTAAGGCAACACAAATATGTCTTTTTAGTGTATTTCACCTATCATAACTTTAACAACCCCTCCTAAACCTTTTACTGGCTTACAATAAAAACCTGACCAACCCATCTAATTCTTGAAAATTATTAAAGTTTGTGCATCTGGTTTTAGATACAATATGTAACATAAGACATCCAGTTTATAAAGTGCTTAATTAAAACCCAATTGTTTTCTTTAGAATTGACCATTTATGATAAAAGTACTGTATTAATACAGTAGTTTTGTCATACATGTATTAAGATGATCACATAACACCATACAAAATTATACAAAAAGCAAGGCAAGATCTAGAGCTATCAGATGTTTTGTGGTCATACCTTGTTTGAACTAATTATGTACCGGTATTTTTAAATGTAAATATTGAAAACTGCTCTAGAAAAAGACGCTTGTCCACATAACAAGTTATCCATCCCTGTGAATGGTTTAGCCTTATTTTGTCTGTGTATATGTTTGTAAAATAAGCACTCAAACATTTTGTTTCAAGGAAAAGTGTCAAGCTTATGAGATGCAGAACCAGATTTTGTCAGATGAGGTGACGGCTTTAGGAGAGATTCGACAACACGAGGAAGAGGAGTATAAGAGGTTGTTTATGTAAGTATTTTAGGGAAAGAGAGGGTCTCTCACATCTGCCTGTATTACCGGTAAACATGTAAAGTCATGAGTTGGGTAACCTGTCACATCTTTCTTAATAAACATGTAAAGTTGTGTGTTAAATAACCTATTACATCTGCCCAACATAGACATGTATACATATTAATAAAATTCATTTGTTAAAACATCTAACATATAAACATGTATTCTGAAGTCATTAGTTGATCAATAACATCAATCGTCTGCCCTTATTATGGTTATCAGTAATGTCTTTAAAAATCTCACGCTAACTGTTCGATAGGTTAAAACTAGGTGAATGTTTTCTTACTTTTCTGACTTTTCCGGTCACTAGACAATAGCCCAATCTTTGCATCCAATACACAAAAAATGTTAAATACTGTGTTTCCACTATTAAACCACTGCAAAAAACCTTGGGACAGGCAGGTATTCAAATCTTTTTGTTTTGCTTTAAGCTTTTAGGTAGTTGAATTTATTCCAAATCTTCTGATATTTTCGAATTCTGTACTAAACAATTTTCTTCTTTCAGGGAAAATGCCCAGTTGGAAGCATTATACTTTCAGACCAAGAGTAAATATCTGTTCTTGTTTAAAGAACTGAAAGGACCAGTAAGGGGTAGTAAAGGTAACTAAAAAACAGAAAAATTTTAATCTCTATCCACAATTTACATGAAAAATAATTCTTTTTCAAGAATTCTATGTACTGTTTGTGTGATGTTTATCTCAAACTGTTAAAAATTATGGTAAGTGTAGATTGAGGCTGTTAGAAATAGCACAGCTTTTTAGTCCATCTGGACCAAAGGTCCAAGGTGGACTTTTCTCATACAAATCACATCTGTCCGTCGTTTACTTTTGCTTTAAACAACATCTCCTCTGAAACTACTGGGCAGATTTCAACCAAATTTGGCAGGAAGCATCCATAGGGAAAGGGGATTCAACATTGTACAAATGAAGCACCTGACCCCCCAGGGGACAGGTGGATGGGGCCAAAAGTGGTAGTTTGACAGTATGCCTTCAAACGACATCTCCTCTGAGACTATTGGGCAGATTTCAACTTAATTTAGCAGGGAGCATTCTTAGGGGAAGGGGATTCAAGATTGTACAAATGAAGTAAGGCAGTATGTCTTTAAACGACTTCTCTGAAACTACTGGGCAAATTTCAACAAGATGGACGTTAATGCCCAATGGGCCTCTTGTTAAAGTTGTTGTGCTTTTATTCTCTGCAAAGTCAGATTCTTAATACATGTACATAACATTGTAGTAGAAGTCAAGGTCATTTGGTTTATTTTCCATATGAAACAATGAAATAAAAGTATAATACTTTAATCTACAGAAATCATGATCACATGTTCACTTTTCATACATTGGGCCTCCCCTTATCATTTTTAAGTACCCATACATTCGATTTGATTTAAACCATATCTTGGTCTACAATCCATTCTGTAAACTATACCCTCTGTTGCGTGTAGTTTACAGAATGGAGCATAGATCAAGATATGGTTTTAATCAGATTGCCACACATTTAAATAAAAATCAATTTCTTTCCAGTTGTTATTGGATTAAATATTTATAATTATGCAGAATAAGTATTTACATACAGTCATATATCTTAATTTGGGATTATTTCCTTATATAAATTATCATTTCAAATGGCAAAATACGCCACAAATTGAAACTGAAGCCATATTTGCTCTTAAATAACTTTATCCTTCAAGAGTCAAAAAGCCTCCTTCCCTCATTCAGTGAACAAGAAGTGGCGTGAGAAACGCTTTATTTCTATGCCTGGCCTAACATATTATAACTAAACTTTAATAAACCAAAAATGTTGATCAGACAAACACTGCCAATAAATAAGATAAGTCGAAAGAATTAAGTTCACAATGTAAATTCCCCTTAGTAATTCCCAAAGGTCTTAAGTAGAAAAAAATATGACAGAGATCTATTGTTTGGCCTTTATTCCTTCTAATATTTGATTATTTATATTGATGGTCATGTTGTATTAGATGAAGTATAGTCATACTTGCCAACTTTTTGAAATTTTCATGGGGGAGAAAACGTGTAGCAAAATCTTTAAAATGTCTTTAATATCTATATACCATCCCCTATATGACAAAGAAGTAGTGTAAACTGCCTCCTTTTAGCAGTTCTGTGCAATACACTAAGTTAAAGCAAGTTGATAAGCAAGGTTTAGGAATTATACTGATGTCAAAAGTGAAAATTGTGTGTTAAAAATAGGGAGACTCCCTCCTTAATAGGGAGCGTTGGCAACTATGGATCTTCTTGAGAAACTAGACAACTAATAAACACAGTGACCAACTTACGGTAAAAATGACCGACTATCTATCATATCTTTTCAGATATTTCAAAAAATTTACGGGTCCCAGCAGAGACTGTCCCCTTGTCAGACCCTATCTGTGCCACCCGTGTGCTATGTGGAGCATTGATACTGCCAACCATTGCCACCATTGTAGGCAAACTCATGTTTGGAAGAGTACCATCAAATTTCCAAAGAACTTTACTAGTAAGTACAAACTCATGCTTGGAAGAATACCTTCAAATTTCCAAAGAACTTGTAAAAGTAGTAGTAAGTAAGTATCATCAATTATCAAGTTTGTGTTTGGAAGAATAGTCAAATTTTTAAAACACTTTACTGGTAAATATGATTCTATACTATAAGGTGACATACTTGATCTATATCAATATTACTTGTTTGCATTCAGTGAATCATATAATGTATAAAGGGAGGTAACTTCAACTTCAAGACCAACTGAAAATGTAAGTCACAAAAATGTGTGTGGTTACAGCTGAAAGAATACAAAAAGTCAATATCAAAAGTAGGTCACAGTGACCTATACTTTCTACTTTGTTGACCTTGTTGTGACTCTGTTTTGACTGTGTTCTTACAAATAGATAACTTCTCAGTGACTACGAAAACCATGGACAACATTAAATTATTTGTGCATTTTTTGAAAAGTGTTTATAGCTTAATGGTCTTTGTAACCTATATTTCTGCTGTTGTGCCTTTTCCTTTTTTGCAGGTAATTATACAGAAACATTATAAGCATTGATATTTTTTATTTGTTGATAATCAAAGTAGGGGGGTGGGCGATTATTAGAGACCAGGTGTTTATTAGAACGAATATTGTATGTATATTGTTGACATATATATACTGTATGTTTATAATTATATAAATGTTATTGTTTTCTTTCATCAATATTAACTATTTTTGAATCCTCTTTGCAGGGAGGAATTGCATTCATAACAATAAAAGGAGTATTGAAGATATATTACAAACAACAGCAGTACCAGCGACAGGCAAATCGTGAAATCAAGAACTATCCAGTTGCTGAATCGCCGATTTCATAAGCCACAAAATTGTGAAATCAAAAACTATTCAGTTGCTGAAATGTCAAGTACAAAAGCAACAAAATTGTGAAATCAAGAACTATTCAGTAGCTGAATTGTCAAGTACATAAGCAGCAAGTCAAATAACTAGGACTCACCAGTGGTTGAATTGTCAAGTACATAAGCAACATATGAAATCTAAAACTACTTTATATATAGCAGCTATCTTGTCAAACACATAAGCAAAAAGTCTGGCCAACTATTGAAGTGGTTAATGTAATCAAACTATATAATTTGATGACACCTATTAGCTGAATGTCAATTTCTTAAGCGAACATTCAAAAGCTACCAAGTTTTTTAAAGGCTCCAGTACGATTTCTGGAAGAGTGAACTCTGGCTGAAAATTGAACTGACTCATTTAATATATCTGATAATTTGATTCGTTCTACAAAGTTTCAAAAATATGGTGTATTAATAGGAAAATGTTTTATATGTCTGACTATTGTAGTGAGAAGTGGCATTATAGTAGATCAGACTACAGTGTATTTCTTATGATTTAACCAGTGACAGTTAAATTGAGTGCATCTTCTGAAAATACTGAATATGGATAGATGTTGAAACTCGAGTGAAAAAGACAATGCGATCATTGGATGATTTTGTACATTAATTGTTCACTGAAAAAGTGTGTGATTTCCTAGCTATAGAGACAGGTGATGTCAATAGACTTTTGAGAGAACTGTCTTTGTAAACTTTTATATTCACTTTATTATCTCCCCTTCCCTGCAATGAATGGAACATTTCTTGTTGCCTAGTTACAGAGTCAGGTGATGTAAGTAGACTTTTGAGAATATTGTCTTTGTAAACTTGTTATATTCACTTTATTATCTCCCCTTTTTCCCCTCTTATAGAACAGAAGATAATAATATGCACTCAAATGAACATATTTCATTGACAGTTTGAAGGCCTTTTTTATATAAGTGGATTAGTAATCAGTTGATTTTTATAAATTAAGTCATTTTCTTTGCGTTTTGTTAATTTGAATAGCCCACCAAAGTTTGTTGTGTTTCATATTTTTGAGATGTCATTTCCTGTTTGTTGTGTTTCATATTTTGGAGACGTCATTTCCTATTTCTTGTCTTTCATATTTTGTTGTCTTTTGGTGTACAGTATGTTAACCTTCGCGATTTAACAATGTCACTTTCTGTACCGTGTGCGTAGAGGGGAGCGTGAACCATTAGAGTGAGCTGTTTGATTGGTGCAAACTGTCCGGAGAAGACAGAGCTACTATTTAAGGAAGGAGGTCTCTGATTGGAGAATATGATGAAATGAGAGCTTAGAGGCTAAGGGTTATTCTAAATGTTTAATCTATTGTTTGCAATACAACACTAAATCTTATTAGCTGGTACTACCATTATGACTTAAATAATGGAAAATAAAAAGGATTTACGTGTATATTCACTGCAAATATGTAAAGCCAATATGATTTATGATGAAGAAAAACAAGTCAACCTCCTATTTCTTATTAATATTTCAAAGAAGACAGCTGATCCTACTGTTTAAAAACCAAGTTTGCTTACAGAGCAATATTGGAATTCAGTGTCACTGAAAAGGCTATGTAGGACTTCTGTTTAAAATTAATGGTTCACATTTTCCAAAATATTATAGTATCAATTGCCAAAAAACTTAATTCTGCATGGTGCAGTGCTTATATTACCAAGAAAATCTACATGTTGCCTAAAGTATTTATATTCACACTCGTTTGGTCCCTTCTTCTGCCACCAAATATTTTAATTCTCATTTGCTTCACAATTGAAGTTTTTCAGAACGCCAAATATACTTTTAGAAAGCTATATTGTACACTTAGAATATGAAGAAAATGTGTCAATATGAAACTTAAGTGGTAAACTATTCCATTTGTTTCAGAATTTTATTACGAAGGACAAACTGTTAATGATGCTGTGTTCTGATATAGAGGATCTGAATGAATTTCCATTTCATAAATTCCATATGATATGCAGTGGAAACAAATTTCAGATTGTTTTTATCATATAACTCAAATTAAAGGCGCTCTTAAAGATTTTATCATAAAAATGCTTCAAAACTTGTGAAAATTGGCACTGAAATGCCTTCCTGTAACAATTAAATTGTGACGTCATATCAATGTTACTAGACGTCATAATCAAATCCAATCAAAAGAGAAAGGGCGTGTGTCATGTTTCTTTAATTGTATAATAGCATTTAGTTTTTGATTTTTTTCTTATTGACATTAGATAAATTTTCTTAAACTTTTATAGGAATTGTCGATGTAACTAAATACTCAATTTAATTTTGTACGACACACTGAATGACTACAGGCACACATCTATGCAGATCTACACTAATATTATTTGGACTTAATTCTTTCTGTATGACATGTGAAAACTACAGAAACTTATCTATTCAGAATTCTTTATTGGTCAAGTTATTTGTAGATACTTACTTGCACAAAGGTAAAAACCGATATTTGAACTTTCTGAAGTCTTTTTGAAAAAAATCTTTAAAATAAAAAATTCAGTGAGTGATAACACTTTCTCATTTATCTTTATTAACCAGGTTGAATGATATTATGATTAAATTTATCTTTTACAATGTTGGATGAGTTTTCTTAATTAACACATTTTCTGACAAAATAAGTTTTTATATTTGAAGAAATTTGAAGACACATGTAGTGCTCTGTTAGTGTTTCTATTGTTGTGATGATAGAGTGTAAAGTGTGAATGTTTATTTGTAAAGAATTGTTAATTAAATAGGAAATAGGGGATTTTCAGTGCAAAAGTCACGCCATTTAAAGCGCAGTGTTAAAGTATTTCATCAATCTTTATAAGGGGAGATAGCTCTTGTGCAAAAATGTGGTGAGCTGCTTAAATTATTGGCATTTTGGGTGTGTATTGTGTTGAAATGGAAATGAGGACAAGAGAAACAATAAGAGACAAGCACAATTAAAAGGTTTACACTAAAACCAATAGTTAATTATGGCCTAATTTTTCATTTTTGATGAAAAACATGTACCTGTATGCAATAAAAATAGACTTATTGTGAATTTTTCTAATTTATCAGTTATGCATGTAAATAAATAGTTGGTGTTTTTGAATATTATAAGGTGCAAGGTAAATTTCCTTTGAATTAAATTTGTTAGCTCACCTGAGACAGAGGTGCTTAAGTGAGCTATGTGTATACTGTTAGTCATCATAACTCTTTCATCGTCAACATAATCTTTTCATATTTTCAACTTCTCTATAACTACTTGAACAATTTTAACAAAACTTGATAGGAAGCATTCTTGGGGAAAGGGAATCAGAATGTTTAAATAAAGCAACACAGTGCTTGTAGAGGACCAAAAAGATAGCAATTTGATAAAATTTAAAAAATCTTCTTATAAAGACCTAGAGGGCCTAGAGCTTAATGATTCCCTCGGTAGTATCTTTGGGCACAGAGAGACATGGGGGCGGGGGAACCCTGGGGTAAAATTTGTTCATGTGCTTTAGAGTCAAAGTTTAACACTACAGTGTATAGCAAATATGCTAATTTTCACATTTTTCTTTTTTCCAAAACTGCCAGAACAATTTCAATTAAACTTGATAGGAAGAACCCTTGGAGATAGATTTTTCATATTTGTTCAAATGATGTTGCTATGTGGCCTTCGGGATGCTACTAGTAGAATAAAACAAAGGGAAACTTTGACAAAATTTCAAAAAACTCAGATCAGAAGACTTTGAGTTTCAGGTGACCACATCAGGGTCAATTTGGCCTCTTGTTTTATAAATGATACTGCTTATTAACCAGTAAAGGATTTTTGTAATGGAGGAAATATGGCATGATATGTTTAATTGTTTGAGTGATTACATAGTGTTGTTTGTTTTTACCATTAAATTGTTGACGCATGCAGATGTTACTTTATATGAATATTGTAAATGTAAGTTAGTCTGTGTTCAGTTTGGGTACAATAAAAGTTTAATCAATATAAGTAACATATTTTGTATAAACTTTTAATTTGAGTGTGCATGTTAAATTAGCAAGACTCAACTCTCTAAACCTTGTTGAGTGACCTTTTAAAGTATTACATAGAGTTAAGAAAATTTAAGACAAGCTGTAACCTTAAGGTTAAATAAAGTTAAAATCACATGCAATTAATAGAGGCATTGCAGGTGACGTCACTGGTCCGCCATCTTGGAGGGCAAGCTTAATTTTTTAATCATATTATATAGTGGAAAAATGGGGTATAGAAACTGTGTGATAATTCCATTATCGATTTACAGAATTTCATGAAATTAATATTTCTGGAAAGAATAAATATCATGCTTTACAATGATGTTAAAGAAAAAGAATTTTATTTGTATTTGAATCCGTAACGACTGTGTGAATATGGCCAAGTTAAGTAAGATTATATAGTCAACACTCGCCAGTTGCCCTTCACACAGGTAAAGTTTGGCCAGTAGCCCTTTAAATCGCCAGTTTTGGGTGACCCTGCAAAGCCTCTATATTGCTTCAGGTTAAGAGCTTTATGTGAGATTCCTATACTATAAGATTTTTGTGTTTGATTCCAGGTATCAAATTGTTCATTGCTTATGTTTTGTTTGTTACATGTAGTTATGTTAGAGGTAAGTTCATATATTGTTACATGGTTTGAGGTGATAGGCCTCCATGGAATAACAGGTTGATTGCCAGAATCAAAACCTGTAGGAAATAAGGGGTCGTCAGAGCTTGTAGCATGTGGGATGTGTCGGGTATGCACCTTAATATTACTAAGGATTACTCATATTAAGATTGTTCATCAGATGGGGCTTGAAAATTGCACCTAGTGTTCACACACATAACAGAAACTTGTTAGTGACATGAGCCCTAATGGGTTCACTGAAATAAGCAAATTTGCTTACAAAACAGTAACTAGTAAGTAACGGAGAAACCTAAACCTATTCCGTCTTGCCAAATTAACTTGTTACCTGTAAAACTCATTGTAGCTTTATAACTGATGAATTAAGGATCTTAAAGCTGCAGACTTATTACAACACAGTGAATACAAACTTAGAACTGTAACCTTATCAACTCTTTGATAATTCTGAACTGGATTGAGTACTATATAAAATAAACTTTCATTTGCGACCTTCATTTTTAGTCCATCTGGACCAAGGTGGACTTTTCTTATACAAAACCTGTCCGTCATTAACTTTTGCTTTCAACCACATCTCCTCTGAAACTTTTGGGTAGATTTCAACCAAATTTGGCAGGAAACATCCTTACGGGAAGGGGGTTCAAGATTGTACAAAATTAATGAAGTCTCTAACCCCCAGGGGTTAGGTGGGCTGGGCCAAAAGGGGTAAATTTGACTATGCTTTTAAACGACATCTCTGAAACTACTGGGCAGATTTCAACAAACTTTGACAGGAAGCATCCCTAGGAGAAGGGGATTCAAGATTGTACCAATGAAGTTTCTGACCCCCAGAGGACAGGTGTGCAGGGCCAAAAGGGGTTGATTTGAATGTACATACCGGTATGCCTTTAAAGGACATCTCATAAACTACTGAGCAGATTTCAACCAAATTAATTTGGCTGGAAGCATCCTTAGGGGAAGGGGATTAAAAATAGTACAAATGAAGTCTTATGCACCCAGGGGACAGGTGGGTTGGGCCAAAAGGGGTAAATTTGACTGTATGCCTTTAAACAATATCTCTCAGAAACTATACAGAGCAGAGTTCAACCAAATTTGGCAGGAAGCATCCTTAAGGGAAAGGGGGGTCAAAATTGGACAAATGAAGTCTCTGACCCCCCTCCAGGGGACAGGTGGGCATGGCCAAAAGGGGTGAATTTGACAGTATGCCTTTTAACGAAATCTCCTCTAAAACTACTGAGCAGATTTTAACCAGATGGAAGTTAAGGCCCAATGGGCCTCTTGTTTCTGTGTTATATCATAAATAGAAACTGTCAATCAATACAGGTATAAATATAGATGAACATAGTCTATATTTATATTCATCCCAGGGTTTAAGAAAGACTTGTATAGACTTTTGAAAGTTCCTCATGTTTATTTAAAAATCAAAGTAACAAAATAAGAATCTTCGAAACCTATAATACCACTTAATTTATTTTCTTTTTCAGTTTTGGTCTTTGTTTTTATTTTACCCCAATGAAACAGTTTACTTATAAATATAGAAATAGTACATGTATATGTAGTACATGTATATAATATGGTGCATTGTTTTTGGTGGACTATGTCTTGGTCAGTTTAGGGTGTAAGTTTGCTATATATATTGTAAAAACTGTACGTACACCTTATTTTCCCCTTTATACAGGTAATTTTTTTTAATTTATGTGAATTCAGAATTAAACACTTATAATGACAAGGCCACAGTCTCATTGTAAAAGTAAAAAGTATTAAGTCGGCTATGTTTTGTATATTGGTTAAATGTTTTTCTTGCAAAAATATAAGACCATGGGGAATCCAGTTTATGGTCAAAAAGTTGTTGTATACAATATGATTGTTTGTTTGTTGGGGTTAAGCGTCCCTTTAATGCATATATATGTCATATTGAGATGGTGTCTGCTTGTTGTTTACAATATGATTGTTTGTTTGTTGGGGTGATGCGTCCCTTTAATGCATATATATGTCATATTGAGATGGTGTCTGCTTGTGACAGAGCGCACTTATGGCAACTTTATAGTGCTGTCTCACTGAAATATCATGCCACAGACACATTGACATGATACTTTACTCGGTCACATTATCCCAACACCGAGATAATCGGTACTCTTCCTACCCAGTAATGCTGAGTGCTTAGCAGGGAGTGAGAAGATTGCCTAATTTTAAGGTCTTAGGTTTTGACACGACCGGGATTCCATCTCACAAACTGGGATTCTAGCACCAGTCTACCAGCACGGATCCAACGCCCTAACCACTGGGCCATCGCGCTTGAGTGTATACAATATGAAACCAAGAAGAGATCTGGTAAGAACCAAACTAAAAATTTATTAAGCAGTAAGTTTATGTACCTTTATTTAATGATTAATATTAAACTTGAATCTTTACTTTTATATCCAAGAATAAAAAAAATCCCCTTCCCTCAAAAAGTTCTTTATTACTCTAGCAGTAATGGGTAATCGAATATGAAATTTCTATAAAGAACTTTTTTCTCAATAATTTTTTTCTTCAATAAATCAAAAACGATTTGTCAATTAAATTACTTTTTACAATAACATAGATCTTGTTTAGTTGAAGGTAAGTTACTATACAGTGTTAGCTACCGATTCTTTTTCAGCTGCACTAAGCTTATATCATCAAGGTCATACATCAGACAATAACCATGATGCAATGAAGGTTAATATGGAGAATTATTATTGTTTTGTTACATAAATTTGAATTCAAAATAAATCAACTTTAAACCATTTGGTAGTAAAGTTTTATATTTTCTGCATCATGGATGTAAAATTACGCAGAATGGCATCTGAATCACAAGGACTGGCAACCAAGGAAAACGCCAACATATATCAAATGTATGGAAAAAAACAAGAAGAAATAGGATCAATAGAACAAACGCTATTGACAAACAAACAATAGCTTCATCAAAAAGTCACCAC
>JAUMGZ010197593.1:0-12755 GCA_032359645.1 Pododesmus macrochisma | reverse complement strand
CCAATACATATAATATCTATAAGAGGAAAGAACCAATACTGTGTATGAGATACCACCAATACATATAATATCTATAAGAGGAAAGAACCAATACTGTGTATGAGATACCACCAATACATATAATATCTATAAGAGGAAAGAACCAATACTGTGTATGAGATACCACCAATACATATAATATCTATAAGAGGAAAGAACCAATACTGTGTATGAGATACCACCAATACATATAATATCTATAAAAAGAAAGAACCACTACTGTGTATGAGATACCACCAATACATATACTATATATAAGAGGAAAGAACCAATATTCTGTATGAAACAACTATAGTTTCTTCACGGCTATTTATTTTTACTGCTATTATTTGACTTTTCGTTTTTGTCCAAACTATTATTTGTCCATTTGTTCTTATCAAAATTATTATATTACTGGGGAAACCGAGCAGTCAGCTGCTGTGAATTACACTGGTGGTGGAAGGGGTTTCTTTTCTATCCATAACTAACTGAAATGACAAAGCAACCTTGGATAATGACACAAATCGCACAAAACCTGCTAAATTCTTTCTACAATGATTTGTTTATCTTTTCAAACGTTCATATTTTTACAGAATATGCTTGTATTAGTACATGGGCCTCGTTGCTTTCATTCTATTCTGGTCTGTGCTGACATGTTATTTAGTAAGCGTGAAGTGATTGTTGGCACGTACTGTATATGATGACACGTAGTCATCGTGATGAGACTTTAACATCGTGAGTGATTAAACAACACACACTGACACTTAGGATTACATATTGTTTTTACAGTAGAAACAAGAAGCCAGTTTTTCAAACGTTGGTTAATAAGTAAGATATAGCTGGTCGCTATGAAATACTTCCTTTACACTTTCACTCTGCCCAAAAGAACTATATACTGAAAGTAACAACATACATTTCATGCAGGTAGATTTCAAAACTTTTAATTTTACAGTTAAAGTTTTTAGCAAAATGCTTTCTTAATTAACTCACAGCCACGTGTTAACGTATCGGAAAATGGACTGTTAAATTGATCTAATCTGTTCTGTCTCAAACGAAAGTAGGGTAAAACCATCACCATTTCTGCTTCCGGTTTGCGTTTTCGTCAAGGTCAGTTAAATTCTTAACTGGTAACAGTTTTTTCTTCTTCTGATTCTGCCTGTGTGAAGTGCACTTCTAATTATGTCTCTTTTTATAATATTTTATTCCACTTTTATTACCAAATTTAATGAAAAATCAGTTGTAAAGATAATTCCCCCCTCAAAATGGCGTCTGCGCCTTCTTCATATGATTCAAGGTTAGTTTGACGTGAGTGTCAAGTGAAGGTGATGCAACTTCCGGGTCATACAACAAGCCGCCAAATGTTGTTTAGAGCAAAAATGCATCGTTGGTGTAATCATGTCCTGAAATAGCCACATGTTGTCTCGTTACATTTTGGTTGTATTCGCTAAGTTTACTTGACCTTGAATAATTTTGTGAAAAATTTAATTAAAATCGCTTCTGGCGATGAGATTTCAGGATGGGTAAAACAAAATGAACTTAATTAATACTATAATGCATAAACTCTGTGCATATTGCGTTACTCGAAAAAACATAATGAGCTTATTAAGATATCTCAAGACATCAAAGATTCTGTTTTTTTCTGTTTTTCGGTGTTTTTTGTTTTACTAAAGACGATTCTTTGGGGTTTTTTTTCTTGGGTGGTCTTATTTTATTAACGCACTAAAACTATTCAATTTGACTCGTTAATGATGCATAAAAACGTTATCCTTAACCAGACATCACATAAATCATGTACAAACTATACTTCTCTCTAATGCAAGTAAACGCTTATCAAGAAGATAATTTCTGTTGATCAAACAATTTATCTGAAAATTAAATTATACAGGGAACATCATAAACTATCCTCATTAAAAGCATAGTCTTGTTTGTGTGTGAATTGATGATGAGAAAGTACTAGTTTACCCACCCCGTAGGTATAGTGGTTAGTACACGGGGGTTTTAGGTGAAAATAAACGTTTCCCAGCCGAATAAGTAATGTTCTTAAGGATATGAACTATGAAATTCTGCCATTATTGTTAAGAATTATTTTACAACCATCATAAATATATTTTTATCTTACTTTGCGAGTTTCGTTTGATGTCGTTTTAAAGGTGGTCACATAAATTGACTTTCAATTGAAAAGTCAACAATTGAGCCGAATATTGGGTTATTGAAAACGTAATGTTTATGTAACTTATAAATCTTTGAATGGTTCAGATAAACATTAATATAAAAGTTGAATGAAAGGATGTATTTAGCACGTAAGATATAGATCAATGGCGGCATAAATCGGTGTTATTTTCCGCACGGAAAGTCTCCCACACTTAGTGACCGTCCGACCAACACAACAACTCAATAATTCAAGGCCGACGTTGCATATATTAGCGCATTTTACATGTTGCAAAATTAATTAAATAAATAAATTGCATTCTTGCAAAAACGTCAAAGGCAACACAACAGATTTAAAATCTTTAATACGAAACATCATAGCGAAAAAAACGCCCGGTGGAAGATTGATTAAGCATTGCAAATATCACAGATTACGGAAATACCTAACGACGATTTTTCTTGAATACAAAAAGGACTTATTTCAAAAAATGTTATCATATATTGTAACTATATTCAAGAGATAAAGAATTTATTAGGACATTGATCATGTAAAATTGGGTCACGTGACAGCCCAGTGGAGCGTTTGGCGTTTGAGTAAATAAATCTGCGGTAGTATTTAATATCATTCTGACCAGATATTTCTATTGTTGGTCAGACTTAACACAAAGTCTCCATATTAGTTAGCTGTCAGACGTGTCGTTAATCACATGTTATTGAAGAGACGAGTTTACATGGAACCATGCATTTCACACATTACCACTACTCATCAAAGTGTTTAGATGACAAGTCAGCGATCCCACGCAATGATATGTTGTAAATTATCATCAGTTAAAAAAGAATCTATATAAATCACCAGGCTAATTATGTCCAACTGCAAAACTTGGTCCATATTGATAACATACTTCAAAAATTGTCTTGAGAACCGTGAAAAACTTTACTCGATATTTTCCGCCACTCTTCGACAAATTCCGCTGGCCTTCGTTTTTGGTTCATTTATGTGTCTCGTGCAGGACACAAGTAAAACATATACGCTACTTTAAAACACATTTCTGAGTTAATCGATTTAAAATTCGATTGTTGCGATAAACTATATTGGTAGTAAATGTATCACAGGAGTCCTTTGTCCATGACACGATGACGTAAGGGACAAGAAAACTTCTTGCTTATACGTGATATTCACAAGTTTTTTTTTTGTTTTTTCTTTTGTAAAATGACATAATTGTCTTCTCTGAACATTTTTCGTCGTTTGATTAGCTAACTACAAGCTCTTCAAAGCACCTTACCACTGCTAACCAACTGTCTACATTAGTTAAACACAACCTATGCACAGGTCTCTTCAACTTTCACAGTAATAAAATGCACATTTACACACATTTCTTAATTGTTTTAACACATTAAATGTTATAAGCTTCATGCAGTGACGTATGCAAATGGCATTTTATGAATGTGTGTTAAATATTAGTCATAAACGATTCGTCTTACTTTTGTCCAATAACTTATGAGTACTGTGCATTATTGATTAATTACGGATAAGCAATTATGTAACATTATTCTTATTTTGTTAATCACTTCCATTTTATAATGAAAAATCAATCAAAATTAAGAAGCCTTATTTTTAGCTATAAGGCCTTCTCAAAAGAAACTTTTTCTTTTTAAATTTGTCTTTTAACTTTTTAGGAATTACTTTCTTGTTTTTACGGTCGCTACTGTTTCACATCCACAAAACACAATGTGTCGGCTCATGATAAAGTTAGAAATTGAGAAATTTGAATTCTTTATTAAGCAGTATTACGTATTATGAATATATTTTGCTGAAGAGGGACATACTTTTATCATATAGATCTACTAATATTCTATTATGATCCTCATGAAAATGCGCGTTAAAATACAACATGGAAACACAAACAAAACGAAATCATCAAACATATCCTACTTTGCATATCAAAAACCATATTAATCATGCATGATTTATCCGATGTCTACAGCACAGAATATAAGAACAACCAAAACAGCTTTAGTTTGTTATCAACTTACGGAAATGCACATAAGCAACTAATTGCCAAAATCAATTTGCCATAGTGCGTTTCTATTTTCCGGATCCTCGTTGTTACATTAAATGAGATAATTTGTGTTCTTTAATCAGTGGTTGCTTTGTCTGGTGAGAACCGTGAATGCATCCAGAAGATTTGATTTGATTTATATATTTTTTGTCTTTATGGACCTCGTAATTACACGCCAAGGAGAAAACAGCGGGAATCTACACGTGGTGTTTTTCATTTGTTTGCACGTGATGTCCTGCCCATACTATTTGAAAGTAGTAATTCCGTGCGTTCAATATACCACTCACAGCTGAAACTTTGTTGAGGAATTTAGACACTAACAAATTCATACTCCCACCCTAACTCTCTTCTTCCAACTAACCTTAAACTTTAACCACACTGAACCAAACACATGTGAAACGATGTGAATAAAATAATGAAAGAAAGTGAGAGAATGCTTATAACTGGCAAACACAAAAAGTTTCCAGAAATCTCTTGTGTTTGGACCTGTTTAAATGTTGCAAATGGAGTTTTTTCACCTTTAAACGTGCACCCAAGCTGACCAAACCTTTAAACGTGCACCCAAGCTGACCAAACCTTTAAACTTGCACCCAAGCTGACCAAAGTAAATCACCAAGTGGCTTTAGTACATGTAATGTGATAAACCCCTAAAACATAATACTTTGACATTGAGTCCGTATCGGTTATATAGGTCAGTTGACTACTCGTCGAAAATCATGTATTTTCCCACACGTCCACAATTGATATCGTTTGTGTACAATTGTTCCCAATGCTAATGACCCTCTAAGTTCATTAGCCTCGTTGATTACAATGTCTTTCTTTTATATGCGTTTGTTTAGGACGTGATTCTGATCAGATAATGAAAATCACAAACGCATGTATTTCATTCATTTTTTTTTAAACAGAGCTATGCTCTATTAATGGTCATATAGGTTGCTTGCACTTTTCATTATGTGCAACCTATTTATGAATCGAAATCATGTTCCCGTTAAACTTAACCTAAATCAGTGACTTCTGAAAATGTACATAAAAGAATAAAGAAAATACGCAAATAATAAATAGAAAAATGCACAGAAAAGGGGAAATTTAGTTGGAATGAATAAGTATGCCCAAGAGGATATGAAAGTAAACCGGTATTTTTTAAGGTTTTTTGCTCGTCCAGATATCGTTGTGTGGCTTCACCAAGGTATAAAACAATCCCAATGTCATTACGTCAGTGGAAAAACAGGTAAAATTTGATGAATAAAGCTGCATATTGAAACAACATTTAAAGGACGGTGACTTTTCATGAAATGAAAGTAAAATGTGAAACAAGGCGGAATATTTACATCACTATATCAACACTTCAGAACTCGGAGTCAACACTTCACCGCCATCAAGTTTCGATATCAAGCGACGTTTTGTTAAGAACCTAAGCGGTCTCGGTGATTACAAATTTCCGATCGGCAATAAAAACGACAATAGCTTTCTTCTGAACGACTTCTATGAAGAGACCTTTGTCATGTTTACACAATAGATAGGTCTTTGATGTCGTTGAGATCTTAACAAAAGAAAGATTTTTATAAAGGCATTCCTCCCAAGGATACTACTCAAGGAATTTATTTATGACCAGTGCACACAATATGATACACTTGGATCCGTCTTAATCCCGTTTGATATTTTGTGTTTATAAATCTTCAAGTGACACTTATACTTTCATTCTTTCAGTAGAATCTTTTTAAAGTTTCATATCTAAAAATTAAAACATGAGATTGTGCCTGTTTGACCACCAGAATTTGATCAGGATCGTGTTGGCAGCTGAGACCAGTACATTACAAATACGTGGTTATGTTAGGTTTCACATCTCATCTCAGAGTTATTTATTTATAAATACTAAGGTGTGCTTCAAAACGTACACAGAATAATCTTATTTCAAAGGTAAATCATAAAACGGTTACAACCAATGTAGCAACGTGTACATAAATATAATGCAAAAATTAAGATTTGTTGACCTACATTGGTTGTCCATGAAGTTAATCAATGCTAATCCTTGTAAAGAATATATGCAAGTCATACACCATGTTTGTTTCCAGGAGACAAGGGTAGTAATCGAAAAACCAATACAAACTAGAAAATAAGTTAACAAGGAACCATGCTAGTAGAGAAGAAGAAAGCTAGGACAGTGCACACACCCAAATACATAACCGTGCACACATCTAAACACTTGACAGTGTACATACCTAAACACTTGACAGAGAACTAAATCAAACACATAACTGTGTACGTATCTAAACATATTAAAGTGTACAAAGGCACATAGGAAATTCCTTAACACATAACAAAAGTTAACATTAACAAAGAACTGTGTATGTATCTAAACACAGACGGTGTACGTATATAAACATGTATATACCGAAATATAGAACATGGTACGTAACTAAGCAGAGAACAATGTACTTACAGTGACACAGAACGATGTACGTACATAAACACAGAACGGTGAACGTACATAAACACAGAACGGTGTACGTACATAAATACTGAACGGTGTACGTACATAAACACAGAACGGTGTACGTACATAAACACAGAACGGTGTACGTACATAAACACAGAACGGTGTACGTACATAAACACGTAAATACTTTAATATAGAACATGGTACGTAACTAAGTAGAGAACAATGTACTTACAGTGAAACAGAACGATGTACGTACTTAAACACAGAATGGTGTACGTACATAAACACAGAACGGTGTACGTACATAAACACAGAACGGTAAACGTACATAAACACAGAACGGTGTACGTACATAAACACAGAACGGTGTACGTACATAAACACAGAATGGTGTACGTACATAAACACAGAACGGTGTACGTACATAAACACAGAATGGTGAACGTACATAAACACAGAACGGTGTATGTACATAAACACTGAACGGTGTACGTACATAAACACAGAATGGTGTACGTACATAAACACAGAACGGTGTACGTACATAGACACAGAACGGTGTACGTACATAAACACAGACCGGTGTACGTACATAAACACAGAACGGTGAACGTACATTAACACAGAACGGTGTACGTACATAAACACAGAACGGTGAACGTACATAAACACAGAACGGTGTACGTACATAAACACAGAACGATGTACGTACATAAACACAGAATGGTGTACGTACATAAACACAGAACGATGTACGTACATAAACACAGAACGATGTACGTACATAAACACAACAGAACGGTGTACGTACATAAACACAGAACGATGAACGTACATAAACACAGAATGGTGTACGTAGATAAACACAGAACGGTGAACGTATCCAAACACAGAACGGTGTACGTACATTAACACAGAATGGTGAACGTACATAAACACAGAATGGTGTACTTACATAAACACAGAACGGTGTACGTACATAAACACAGAACGGAGAACGTACATAAACACGTAAATACCTTAATATGGAACATGGTACGTAACTAAGTAGAGAACAATGTACTTACATTGACACAGAACGGTGTACGTTTCCAAACACATAATAGTGTATGTACCTAAACACGAAATAGTAAACTTACCTAAACACAGTAAAGTGTACTTGTATATAAAAACACATAACAACTTACGTACACTGTATTTGCATAGAAACAAAACATTTCGCGTGAATTAACATAACTTTTTGCCAAAATCATCTTGAAATAACTACTTTGAGTTTTAAGGTTCGAAACAATATATTTGGTTCAAATGACATAGTCTAGTCAATGTATAACACAGCAGAATGTAAAGGGTATATTAACACAATTCTCAACTTGTCTTTTCAAATATATACACAATGAAAAATATACATGGCAAACATATGAATTTATTTACATATCCTCCATCTAGCATTGGTGGTAAGATGACCGGGGAACTACATATACCAAACAAACTTCCTGTTCTCTTCTAAGGTCACTGTTTATAGATATGTTGTAGAGTGTTACGTAACATAACACAGAAGGAAGGTCTGGTAAATACGAACAGAGTCTCGTTTCAAAGATAGACCATTATTACTGTCACACAACAACCACATGTGCGAGGTCATCCGAACAAAAGGACAAATATGTACGAATAAACAGAACCATTGACAAGAGCTGTTCATACATTTTAACAACTAAATACTGAGTAGTTTGTGTAGGATAATGGCAGCTCTCTGTTGTGTATTTTGTAATGACTTCAAACCGGACCTCAGCGAATCAATTCTATTTTCAAATGCGTCTGATAATTTTACCTGAACAGACATTTAACAAGAATTTATCTCAAACTTTCTAAAACAATTTTAGCAATCATTTGCTAGCGCTAAAACATCTTTTTTGACGATGTGCAACTATGTATTTGTAAAATTGTCGAGTTTAAGATCGCGTTTTATATAAATGTTCGAGAAACCATTGTTTCATATCATGTATATGTAGATTGAAAATATTTTGTCCCTTGGGTAGCGATTTAAAAGTGGAAAGAGGAAGTACGAGTATTTTTTTTATTGTAAATGGCATTAATTTTTTTTTTATTTTTTTTAGAGTTTTGTACATATTTAACGTAACAGTTCTGATTTAAGACGATAATAATGTTCAGTTAGCATTCAACTGGCAAAATGAGACCAATTGGAGCATAAAACGGGGTTGATGCAACTTTTCAGCCTGTAGGCACCGTTCAGAATTGGACAGTTTATTTCCCCGGGAGACGGTTGTGAGATTTTACGATGCCGCCGAGAACGCCAAACAAGAATTGTTGTCTCCAAGCGGCATTAAATGTCAGAAGTAAGCGAGAGAACGCTCATTGTTTGAGAGTTTAGCCTTCTGTCCCAACACTTTGAGTGTATGCGCAGATTTTACGGCGTGATTAAAAACAATTAAATGACGGTTGTTATTAAGTTGATAAACTACAGAGCGTTAAACATTTTCTCTTTTAATTCTAGTTCTCATTTGAACTGGAGAAGCATACGTGACAATGGAATTTATGCAAGCGTTTTTTTCATGAATACTCATGACCTTTTTCCAAATAAAAAAAACAAATAAAAATGCACGGTGTGTAAATTAGGTCTTAGAGGTTCTTGATTCTAAATGTTTAAGTCGTATATGGCGTTAAACGAAGCTGGTAGATGTTATTGTGGATAGGACCGCGAATTTGATCAAAACGTAGTTCCTTATACTTGGTAGTATATAGTATTGCTATGCTGAATACCATCTTTTAGCAATTTTTGAAGATTAACAAAACATCAATTAGACACGAGGCACTTCTGAGAACGCTTACTGTCGCGGAATGGGACAGTATAAGAAGTGTTGTGTCTGTCTTCTTTCTTCGTGTTCACGTCTATATCTCTTAAATCGACACATCATACTCTTAATATCTCGACACATCATACCGAGGGTATCTTTGAGACAATAAAGAGAAAGCACTTGATGACTTGACTGTAACATTCCGCTGTTCCTTTGTAGTTCTGCATTCCAGAGAACTTTTGGTAGAGCACTTCCGTCTTTTATATTCTTTAAGAACAGTTGCATTGTTACATAAAGCTTTTCTTATAAATTTACAAATTGTAACTTCGTGTTTTAAACAAAAACCAGATGTTTTTCTTTATTGTGATCTTTCCCGAGGTATTTATAGAAGAAAAGCGATAGAAATACTTCGATGGAAATTAACCGTTTCTTATATTAGGCTGTTCAAAGCGTTTCAAAGAGTCTGATTTTACGGAGGGGCTATTATCACTACATCTGTCAAATCTCAACTCCGGAATAAACGATAACACACAGTGAAACACGGCCAAATATCCGATTAATGTATTTAGAGTTAACTTTATTATTCAATCGTTATTTAAAAGGTTATTCAGAGGGTTCAAACGTGTATGTAGTCGGCGGCAAATGTTCCCGAGATATCCTACTCGACATCCGTGAAAACAATCGTGTCAATTAAAGTCTAAAATGCACTGTATCACACTTTCACAGTTTTAACCTTACATTGACGAATAAACTATCTTATATTAATGGAAAGCTTTACAAATTAATGCACAGACAAAAACACACAGATATACACACACGCGCGCCAACTTTCTTTTTCGTGCGCGTGCGCACAATCGCAATTATCAAAAATGTTGGTTTAAACATATTTTATTACAAAAAGCTGAACGATAAGGTACAATATCTTAATAATTATGAAGCCATCTCCAAATATATACAAAAATCTACAAATTATTGTGTGAAAGACGAGTTCTTGGTCACATGGATATCTATGTATGCATGCTATGTAACATATTCAATCCATATTTACTGGAAGTAAACTACTGACACCATTCAGATGTGTTAAAGATGAATGCCGTTTAGACATGTTTTAAGACGTAGAACATATTTCCAAAATATTTGAAATGAGATTAACACTTATTTCCACAAATGATCCATTATTGTTATCTATGTATATTGTAGCACAGCTCTAGCGTAACATGGTTATATCTTATCGTGGACGACAGATTCGCAGTTTTAAATTTTCTTTAAGAAGATTGTTTTCCAGATATTTGTTCTCAGTGCTATACTTGTCTCTTTATCAGTTACATATTGTCTCATAACGTAATTGTAGTATTCACCGATCTCGAGAGATCGAGATCTTAACGAGATGAAAGGGTCACGATCTACTAACAGAGTGTGGCCATTTTGAAGACTAGAATTAACTGCTCCGCCCCTGTTGCCGTTTCATTTACCTTGACGTCTTCAATAGTCGAAAACAACGGGTATAATTATGTTTAGAAGTTCGACCTGAGAGGACTACAGAGGTTATTTTTACAAGAGACCCTGATCAACGATCGGCAAACTTAAACATCTTTGATTAAGATGGTAGATATCAACGATTAAGGGCGCTAATAGGTCGATATGGGCCGGAAAATGTGTGCTCACGTTACATTCCATTATTTATCATTTACCGTTGATCTTACGGGCGGCCCTTTTCTTGTTTAAGATCTCACAATTAATACATCAATTGTTAAATGTTTTTTTTTTAGAGATGTATAACTGATAATCATTGACTAACAGTGATTGATGTTTGTTTTTGATGAATGAGCTATTTAGGAAATAGAGGACAGCTCAAAATAGAGTACTCGATTCCATTACACTACCTTCTCTGTAGGTCTGTGTAATCCGCTCGATAGAAAAAAGTAGCGTTTAAGTAAAATAATGATTGAAATAACAAAACAAAACAGACAGTCCATCTACGATGACTTCTAAACATCTAAACTTCAAACGGTTTGTCAATCTATAAAGGCAACTAAATATATAACTCATACCAACTATCCATAAATACAAAGCTGTGACTTGGTCCGGCGGATTTGATCAACGTTAAATACCAATCTTATTGCTTTAATTTGTTCACTTTCACAAAAATCATATCCTGTCCATACCGGATACATAATCTATATACCGCCGGAAGTTGAACCGAATAATTTGTTGATTTCTAGCTCCTTCGAGAATTAAATCGTAGGATAGGGATCTCTTAAATGCTATACAAAAAATGCAAACTTTAGCAAACTTTTATGCGCCCTTTGATAAGAATTTGATGAATAGTTATGATGTATGATGCTACACATTTGTAGTCGGTAAATCTTGTCCATTTTCTTCAGAACGTGTGCCAAAGGGAAAGTTATTCCGGCACCAATGTTGTTTCTCTTCTCGTTGATTTAGGTACTGCCTGCTCTAATGTTCCATTTTATGTTTGTGATCTGTAACTCGTAAACATGAAAACTATCAGACGAACGTCGTTAACAGAGTATATAGGCATTTCATTGCTTTTTATGTTGAAATATTTGAAAACTCTTGTCAATTCTGTGTTTAAAGTTTAAAGTTTTGTTCTTTGAGGAGCGGACAGGGGTGATAAGGTCTTCTTATTTATCTGCAGCATCTTTTAAGAATTCACTGAATTTATTGCGCGTCACGACTTTCATGTTCAAACAGATTTATTAGAAACTCCAAAAATATATCATTGAGGGATGTTTTTGTGTTAAATATTCGGTCGAGGAAACAACATATACAATATAAGTAAATATAGATTGGAACAGATTGAGGTTTATCTTGGCGGTTTTTGCTTCTTAGATCAATGCATGACGGTGCATATCATGGAAGATTCCATTCCATTCAATTCCAATTTGCTGCTCGTTACGACATACCCGTTTGCTGTATCCGAGCGTGAAAAAAATAACAACTAAGATACTCTTAGAATTTCATTACCTGAACTTTAAAGTTGATTATGATCAGATTTAATTTAGAATTACATTACCTGAACTTTTACAACAGATTGATATAACATTATTTGTAATTTGGCTCAATCTTACATTTCACGATACACTGTAATCTAAAATTTAGGGTATTTAAAATACAACTAGCTCAATATAGAGAAGCAAAAACTCAGGTCCCTGTTTATCTTATACAAATATATAACTAAAAGACACAATTGGTATTCTATAAACTCAGGTCCCTGTTTATCTTATACAAATATATAACTAAAAGACACAATTG
>JAUMGZ010197581.1:0-19878 GCA_032359645.1 Pododesmus macrochisma | reverse complement strand
ACCTCTATAAAGAGACCATCTGTACATAAAGACCACTAAAATCAGGTCACTTGAAGTCTTATTACAGTGCAAACTGTTCTAGCGACCACCTCTATAAAGAGACCATCTGTACATAAAGACCACTAACATTATGTCCCTTGAAGTCTATTTACACTCAGTGTTACCTGTATATAAAGACCACCTCCATATAACGACCACTTTTTGGTCTCTTTGGTGGTATTTAAAGACAAATTTGACCATATCATGTTTTATAGACCTTTAGGCTAATACATCACGCGATATCCGTGGCAAGAATGGACGAAGGACATAAGTATTTATCTGTAACGAATACGCAAGTTATTTTACCGAAAATTATTATAATATATATAGCAACACCGATTTGACTTCCCCAAAAGAAAAGAAAACGAATTTCGTGTTATCTGTTCAGCACAGAAATTTTAGCAAAACGTATTTTAAGCTATCGAACTGTTGTTTTAAATATGTTATGAGTCAAATGAGTTATATAACAACTCACTCAATACAAATCGTAGAGTTTTTTGTTTCATGGTTTCTATGTTGAAATAAGAAGAACTTTTATGTTTTAGTGTACGGCATACAGTATATATTAAGAAAAACCCAGTTCCTGTCTTCGTAAATCTACGTGCATTGCCAAACCAATTATAATCACTATAGTAAGCAGATCCTTTCCTTTAAAAAGTCAACACATAATTCACAAACATATAAACATAACCCACCCTTTCCGCTTATTTAAACACAAACGAAGAGTTATTAAAATTGAAGAAAAAATATTTCTTCTCTAAGTAAATGAACTAGTCTATAGTATTCAAAACAATATATTGATATTTAAAAAAACAAAATATCAAGTTTCCTCGGTATTTAAGAACCAGTTCCTCAAACTTAAATACGCTTTTGAAACTGGTAAGACGATACTTATTATGTAGAATATTTGGTCTTTTTCAACCTTTTCTTTAAAAGAAATAACAAATACTAGAATTACTTTACATAGCCGGCAATTAGAAAAACGTATCCTGTTATTCATAGTCTCTTTACTAAAGCCCCCTGCTGTGTTCTTGAACGTGTCATGAATTTGATGTGTTGTACAAATAGTACACATTGTGACCAACTTGGGGAGAACAACTGCTTTGTTATTCGGTGTTTAAGTTTAAAAGTCTTACCTAGATTTTTATCGTATCAGGTGTAAATACTTTGCAAGTTAAATAAACTGTTGATAGTCGTTATCTAAGATAAATAGTTTTTAGATTAGTTTTTCACGGAACAAGGTTTGGTTGTACCTACAACTTCCTGGTATTTGTTCAAGTAAATATAGATATATAAATGAATAAATGAATGGATAAATACATTAAATTAAATTTAAAAAAAAAACAAGTCCTACTATAAGGATCGAATCAGTAACGGCGTACTATCAGGCAGCGATGCTAATTTAGCGACAAATTGTTAGCCCAATTAATTCATCAATCTCAATCAATCAATCAATCAATCAATCAATCAACCAATCAATCAATCAATCAATCAATCAATCAATCAATCAATCAATCAATCAATCAATCAACAAACCAATTAAAGCAATCAATCAATCCATCAAATCCATAAATATCATTCCATCCATCAAATAAATCAATCAATCAATCAATCAATCAATCAATCAACCATTCAACCATTTAACCAATCAAATCAATCAAATATATGGCAAGCATCCGACCAACAAAGCAGTCAGCCAGTCAGTGAATCAAATTGTTTGGTCGACAAACTCACGAACGATCCAATAATTCAACGAAAGCATTACCTAAACACACTAACTGATCATAATTAATTTCAATTTAACAAACAGCACAAGAAACCCTAACGAAACCAACCATTCACACTGACAAAATATAACCCGAACAATGTTGATGTTGTTGATGAACTTAATTTTTTTTTAAGATGCCAAGAAACATCAAAATTGTTAGCTTTGCTTAGCCATAGCAAATAAAAACGTTGTATCACACTTTGTGACTCTATCAAAATTAAAATGAACACTATATAACTCTTGTCTGGTATATGATTATATACCCTAAGAATCTACGTTCCATGCCCTTATTGAAGACGCCAGCGTATACATCTAAGAGCCTAGCACTACAAAAGAAGTTTTAATTACATATTTCAAATATCAATAAATCGAACTTGAAATCTAATTAGACGGTCCAAATTTTAATGATCAAGAGAAAACCTGTTTTAAATTAACTATACATTAACGTTTACATTTATATGTTGGGCTTCTTAATCACGGACTAGATACGTCATTCACTGATGACACGACCTCCTACGCATGTTCTATTGATCGTTTTAATCAGCGCGATTTATTTCATTTTTAAAGGTACTTGTTTTGTCCATACACTTCTGGTGGCATGGAATTGAAGAACTATATTTTAACTTAAGATTGGTTAACGATAGTGGCGGTGTTTTATAGGTTTAATTAAGCATTGGTTATAAAAGCAAGCAAGAACGAGCGAACAAATGTACCATTAGCGTGGTTAACGATAGTGGCGGTGTTTTATAGGTTTAATTAAGCATTGGTTATAAAAGCAAAAACGAACGAACAAAATGTACCATTAGCGTATTTTGTTCCTAGAATAAAACTAAGTATATTCAATAAAGTTTGAATTTTTTTATTAGACACATAAATAGATTTTCCTTGTTATAAATCTTTAAAATTGAAAATGCTGATTTAGAAAGAATAGCATCTGGACCAAAGGGACTTGCGACCAAGGAAAATGCCAACAGATATAAAATCACAATAAAACAGATAAAATATCACAAAAATAAACCAGACCGGCAACCATCACGAATCATATATCTTCTCAAAATCGTATTGTCATATGAAGTGTTCTAGCAATGTTGGTTTTTTGGATCATACTCAAAGTGGTCGAACTAAGTACCGAACGCCTCTGGACTTTCCTCTACTTCAGACTGGTAGCTGTATGGTTACTTTGATAAGTGTATGGCTTGTTGCGATTACCATACACTTCTCTGAAGAAGGAAAATCGAGAGGAGTTCGGTACATTTTATATTTAGTTCGACCATTGTGATATTTGTATCTATGAGTGTGCACTTGGTGACATCCTATTGGCTATCAGCCATATGCTTAAAACGAAAGATTTTGAAGTTGAAAATTGGTAATCTGTAATGCATACAGTTTATATACATTGAATTTTTATATCCTCTGCTGGTTATTTTCATATGTTTCATATATTGTGTATGAATAGTGAATATGTATATTACACGTTCCTATATACTGTATTGCATTTGGTTAATAAAGAATTGAATTGAATTGATTTTTATGAATTCTGCATAATTATATATAAAATTATGATTTAATATTTCACTGAGTATTACATAATACTGATACTTATTTCCTGTTCTTTCCAGGATGCTCATATCGAGATGTAGACGAACGTAAAACAACCATGAGTGCGAAATAAAAGGAAACACAAACCAACCATGAGTAAGAAAGACGAAGAAGTGATTCCGGCTGCTGGTCCCGGAAGTAAAATAATAGCTTTAGCGCCACCTGTCCGCAAAAAGTTCATTCGCGAAGGAGGTAGAATTATAGTTGACTTTTCTACCAATGGCCTTAAGGTGCTACCAGTAGAAATATGGAAATGTGAGGAAATTCTATTTAATTCTGTACGATTTCAAGCCGAAAATAATCGCCTCAAGGCTTTTCCAAAGTTCATATCTGACTTTACGGCCCTGAAAGTTGTAGACTTGAGGAACAATGCCCTTGGTGCCTTACCAGCAACCATTTTTAAGCTCGACACCCTCGAAGTGTTAGATTTCACAAATAATTTGGTAAAGGCACTCCCGGCTACTATCAACAAGGCATCGTCACTTCATACCCTCAAGGCAGCGAAAAACAAAATCAAAGCACTACCAAAAACCCTTAATAAATGTCCAGCACTGACTTATTTGGATTGTTCGGACAATGTCATCAAATCGGTGAAGAAGAACATTTATGAGTTGGGAGCACACATAGTTTTGAAAGGGAATAGACTTTTTGATCTGCCTGATGGAACAGTAAAGGCTCCCGCTTTGAAAAAGTTAGATGTCTCGTACAACGAGATCTCGTTCATACCGGAAACCATAAATATGGTAACAACCTTGATTTGGCTTGATGTATCACACAACGACCTGGCAGACATTCCACGCGAGCTTGGCTTTCTCAAATACCTTGGCTATTTGGATTTATCTTTCAATAAGCTTGTTACCATTCCTGACGAAATGTGTTTGTTATCCTTCGCACTGACGACTCTGAATGTATCGAACAATAAACTCCGCGCTCTACCTGACCAAATTGAAAAGCTCCAACGGTTAACTTCACTTGATTTGTCAGAAAACGAGTTGGAAGCTCTGCCGCCTAACTTCCAAGATTTGAAGGGACTCAAATCACTTGATATTTCAGGTAACAACCTCACGACAACGCAGGGTATAGGAAAACTTAAGGTAGTCGAAACAGTGAAAATCGCTAGAAACAAGCTCACAATGATTGCAGATGAAATTGCAAGTTCGAAGTGTTTGATAACGTTAGATGTGTCGGGCAATAGCATAAAAAGCATCCCTGATAGCTTACACAGGATAGTAACCTTGAAAACTTTAAATGTCTCTGGTAATTTTATAAGCACGATACCCGATAGTCTAGGAGTAAACCAACTGCTACAAAATCTGAATGTTTCTAAAAACAGAATTCAGGGTTTACCACAAGATTTGAAGCAGCTTCGAAGTCTGGAATCTTTAGAGCTAGCACACAATCAGGTTGGTGCTCTCCCCAAATCGCTGGAGCTGCTGAAGTTTTTGCGCGTGCTAGATGTGGAAGCTAACTCACTAACGGAAGTTCAGTTACCCAAAGCAGTATGTTCCCTGAACATTGCTAAAAATCCCATGTTCTTACCTGGACAAGACCCAAAATCTGTAGTAGCTGCAATAGGCGAAAAAACATTTGCATCACAAATGACATTTCTAGATTTTTCAAGTCTTAAGCTAGATGAGTTCCCACCATCTGTGTGTCATTTGAAGTTCTTGCGTACTTTGAAGTTAACGCATAATTTGATTCAGACAATCCCGGATACAATTGGCCGTCTACGATGTCTTTCAGAGTTTGATTTATGCGATAATGAGATCTCCGAAATCCCCCCACAAATGAAAATCTTGAAGAATTTGACACGTCTGAATATTTCACAGAACAAGATAAACAAGTTTTCCGAAGGTTTAACTGGTCTGTACAATCTAGAGCATCTTCTCTGTGCATACAATAACATTGTGAATTTACCGGAGGATTTCGGCGACTTGACCAAACTTGTGACTTTAGACTTGTCCAATAACGAGTTGATGGGTCTGCCTGAAGACAGATGGGACATTCTTGCCTCACTCCAGGATATGAACGTAACAAAGAATCACATCAACATGGTTCCAACAGATCTACCCTATCTGTACCGGATCCGGATACTGCGCGCCGGAAGTAACGATCTGACCAGTCTGCCCTCAGATATGGGTAAAATGACTGCCCTAGAAATACTAGATGTGTCGGATAACTTATTGGAGGCGATTCCGGACGGCATCTTTAAGCTTCCTGAAATGAAGGATCTAGATATCCATGACAACAAGATCAAGAGCTTACCCACGCAGAGGATCGAACATATGAAATCAAAAGGATGCAACGTCAACACAGAGAGTCAATCCTCCATTAAGGCGAGGGATCCTCCTGGTATGAGCACCGGGGAGGTTCAAACCGATAACGAAGACGATAAGCCGAAAAACCGCATTAAAACGGACGACTGATAGATGTTTCACTGACGATAAGCCGAATAACCGCATTAAAACGGACGACTGATAGTCAGTTCTGGCTTCAGGTGGTAATGAATAAGTTGGAATAGTTAGCCTACCGCTAGACATTTTGAATACAATTTGTTGTTATGGACTGGGGAAACATAATAATAGTTATTAACACAATAATACAAAACGACGTGGGAATTTATATTTGCAAAACAAGGACTGTCGTCTGCTAGCTATTAAACAGACACTTATCAAAAATGATAGCATATGGGCAGTTGTCATGTGCAGAAGAGTGACGCCTATTTGTCATTAAAAATCAAGTTTGAATTATCAAGTGGCAAGTGAAAGCTATATTTCGTAGTTACTTATTTCATTTAGAAACTGGAAATTATATGAAATGTTATCTTCAAATTGTGTTTATATGTCAACCTCTATCAAAAGACAATATAGACAGAAATTAGACAAATTCCTGTGAACGATATTGCACCACTAACAATATTTGTTTTTTAATCAGTTTTTGTTTGTTAATGTTTAATGTTACGCTCTTTTTCTATTAAAATTGATAATAAAAACAAACACTTAATTTATGTTTCCTTTGTCACTCGTATAATAATCACGGTTGTAAGAATTCTTTCTCGGTTATGTAAATGAAATAATTCTTTTCTGTTAGTTTTCTTTATTTCTGAAGTTCATGCCCTTTTTGTGGATATTTCACTAGAGATTGATAAAGAAAAATTCATTCGTTTTTAGTTAGTTTTATTAAAACCGTGTTTTTTTACAGTCTTTAACTGGTCAATGGAAAGAGACATCGCGTTCGCTTATGAATTTTTTCTACTGACTCACATATGTGTGAATATGCATGTAAATATTTTTGATGTATACATTATGTCAATGAAAATTTGCATGTTACGTGAATTTTGTCTTTATTGCATAACCAAGTCGTCGCCACCGTCACGTTAGCTCAGCTCAGCTATGCATTTGTATTAAAGTTGTAATTTTTGGGGGTTTAGCGTCCCTTTAACTCATGTATAGGTTATATCGAGACAGTGTCTGCTTGTGACAGTGCGAAATGATGGCAAATTTATAGTGCTGTCTCACTGAAATATCACGCCGCAGACACATTGACATGATACTTCCCTCGGTCACATTATCCTGACACCAAGCCAACCAGTCTTTCTCCTACCCAGTAATGGCGAGCGCTAAGCAGGGGGCAAGAAGAGTGCCTAATTTTAACGTCTTAGGTTTGCAGTGTTTGCTTCCTGTGCGGTAGGTCGTTGTTTCGAACTACAGCCGCATCACACCTCGACATTAGAATTATGTAATATTACCGTTGAAAGCGACGTTAATCAAATACCTTTAATGTTGCAGTGTGTAATCTGCAGTAGGATTTCCTGAGGTACATTATAATAATGCGTGTTTCTATCAATCTTTGTGTGTGTGTGTGTGTGTGTGTGTGTGTGTGTGTGTGTGTGTGTGCGTGCGTGCGTGCGTGTTAGATAGAGAGTAATGTCAGGAATTGTATCAGGTCCGGGAAAATACTGTTTTCAACATTTGTGTGTCGAGTTTTGGTTAAAGAAGCACAAGATCATCTGGTATGTTTTCCTCATTCTAAGTTATCTTGCTTGCACTTCCGGTTCTTCTTTTATTCCACTTCCAAGCTGACGTTTGCTGTACCGAAATGTCAGTCTTCGTGCATCCGTCTTTACCTATTAATTTTTTTGTTATTGCTATTAGTAAACACTATTTTACAGCTCGGAGGAGAATGTTTCATATCCTCAACGAGTATCTCATAACGATACTGACTGTCATCTGGAAGGGAATTCCTTATCTAGGACGAGGACCCAATTATCGTCCGTATAAGATACTCATTCAAACGTATTTTGTTACGCCCTGGTGTCTACAACTAGACTTTGGTAAGGGGTCAATCATAACAGTTGTATACCCGAGTTTAATTTTTGAATGTTGCTTTAACTTTAGTTTCGAAACTATACCAACCTTATTTCACAGAATCCATGCGAGATTCGTTTTTAAACTGTATTTGTTTATTCCTGGGATCCAAAATGAAATCACGCCAAAGGGGTCAATATTAACGTATAGGAAGTTCCACTTCAAAATGCCAATGTGGTCATAAGGGCCTGGTTATCACGGTTCATAGTCTGGGTCTTACGCCTGTTGTACTGCTCTTTTAGACGTAGTGAGTGTTAAATGTTTTTTCTACTCATTCTCTTAGTTTGGTTTTTTCGCTCAGACTAAATGTGAAAATACATATCCATCCTGTGTAATTTGTCTTGGCTGTCGTTGCTTCTACAGTGCAACCTGCTCTAGCGATCACCTCTATAAAGAGACCATCTGTACATAAAGACCACTAAAATCAGGTCCCTTGAAGTCTAATTACACTCATTTTTACCTGTATATAAGGACCACCTCAATATAAAGAATATTTTTTCTGGTCTCTCGGGTGGTCTTTGTAGACAGGTTTGTCTGTAATTTACCAAACATGGAGGTTAATTGCACACATTTTATGAATTGTTTTGTGGTTTTGCGGTCCCGCCTCCGCAAGTTAAAAGGGAAGGTTAATATCCCGTTAACCGGAGTAACCTCACCATTTATAGTCCCAAGACGTTCCTAACGTTTGTGATGTGGTTTCGTGTGGGGATTTTGTAAATTAATGTGTATTGCCTTTACCTTGTTCATCAATCCTCCGATTCAGATGCATTCCTTTCTTAATTTAATGTTAACTTTAACCCAAATCGCACGATGTTTTGGACCCCAGAAACGCCAAAAAACACGATGAGTGGAATCAGCAGAATGAGAGACCTGGACAAACAAACAATAGCTGCATCAAAAATTAAGCACCAGAATATCAGGAATTTAATTGACATGACACATTCACATACCACAAGAGGATTACATTTGCAAGCATTTAAGCTTTAGTCCCTTTACTTTATAAGAATTGTTAAAGTTTGCTAAATGTCCCCCATTTTGACCACCCTCATGACTGGACCCTATCATTTTAATTATTCACAAAACATTTTCTGCCAAGGATGCTTCTCATAAAGTTAAGTACAAATTGGTCCACTTGTTTTGGAAAATTGATAATTTTGAAAGAACATATTTCTTATAGTGTTAAAATTCAACCAAGCGGCCCAAATGGCCTTAACGGTCACCTGAGTATTAGCTGGAATACATTTAAATAGTAGTGGTTTTCGGAGGTATAGTTGTTGTAGAAAACTGAATGGATAACTTTGAACAAGTCATAGCAAGCCCTCAAAACATTTCTTGCATCAATTCCTATAATTGTCTAATGCATATATAAAAGCGGTCCAACAGGCCTTGATGCGCTCACCTGAAGCTTAAAGTCTTCATGATTATTTTTCTTGGTAGTGTTTATTGGAGTTGTTATTATGCAGCATTGTTCTTAATACAAAGTTGATTTAAATGGGATCAACCGTTTTTGAGATTTGATAATTTGACAAGATTTACATGACGAAACATCTGCTATGAAGACTGTAGTTGATATGAGCACCAATTGCAATAGGTACAACAAGAGGCCCATTGGGCCTTAACGTACATCTGGTTTAAATATGCCTATTAAAGTAAATATTTGGCATTTGAATACTTTTGTCCACAGGGTCATGCCTGGAACAAACTTATTTCTCCAAGCTCTAAAATTAAATATATACCAAACCATTAAGCACTAGGCCTTCAATTTTTTTCTTCAAATTTCCCCATTTGGGCCCCCAAACGGATGCCCCCTGGGGGAGGGGGGCAGAACCCATCATTTGAACAAATCTGAACCCCCTTCTAGTAGAGATGCCTTCTTCCAAGTTTGGATGATTCTAACCCAGTAGTTTTGGATGAAGTAAACATATCTGCTATAAAATATAGTGTTGAACTTTGACCCCAAAATGCATAGCCTAGTTTTGACCCCTGAGTCACGCCTTGAACAAACTTGGTTCTCCATGCCCTTAAATTACTATATACCCAACGTTAGGCTCTAGGCCTTCTAGTTTATTAGAAGATTTTATTAAATGTTCCCCCTTTTGGCATCCCCTGGGGTGGCCAAGCCCCATCATTAGAGCAAATCTGAACCCCCTTCCTCTAGGGATACATCCTACCAAGTTTGGATGAAAGTGACCTTGAACTTTAACTCAATGACCTTGAAACTTTGTCAAAATATTCTTTGCATTATTTCATACAATTTTCTGAGGTATATATGTATACAAAAAGTTTACAACTTTTGAGAAAATGGACAATTGACATTATAACCATATACAGCATATCACAACATCCCCCAGCCCCAAATCTGGACCCAGGGGCCATGAATTTCACAATTTAGGTGTAGGGCCTGTTGATCATTGTGACCATATATAGCATTTATTTCTGGAAAGTCTCCGAGTAGAGAAGAATACTTGAAAATGACATGCTTTTTATGGTATTGGCCCAATCCCTAAAATTGACCCACCCCTGGAGGCTAAAAGGTAGGCCCAGCAGCTATGAGTTTCAATTTTTGAAAAAGGGCCTCTTGGACATTATAATTGTGGATAGCATTTGTGTCCATAAGTTCTCATAGTGGAGAAGATTTTTAAAAATTACATGTTTTTTCATGGTTAATGCCCCACCCAGAAGGCCCCAGGGGGTTGGGACCATGAAAATTACAAATTTATTTCTCCTTTCGGTACTAAATCTGCACAACAAATTTCAGTGCATTGGGGCCAAAGGTTTCTAAGAAGTTGAAAATGTGAAAAATTTACGGAAGAACGACGGACAAAACGTGATGGTAAATAGGTCACCTTGGGTGACTTAAAATTCATACTAAGTTTACTCAAGGGCCTGGCCTTGATTAAACTTGGTCCTCCATACACATATGATGCTACAGCTTACACATTACACCTCTATGCCTTCTAGTTTATAAGACAAGTTTCAAAATGTTGTCACATTTTGCCAATTTTCATCCCCCAAATGAGGCCTCTCCTGGTGCTACCCACATGCAATCTGATTAAAACCAGATCTACGCTGCTCCCGTTATTTGGATATCTCATCGCAGGGACATCCCGGGAGCAAAGTAGATCTGGTTTTAGTCAGATGGCAGACAGGCTTGGTGAGGTGGTTTCAGGGTGGTCAAACTTGAAGGAAAATAGTCAATAACAACAGACAAGATTTCGATTGGAAAAGTCCAGGTGTCATCCTTTAAGCGGGAAAATTCCACCTTTGACCTTTGACCCAGATGGATAGATAAAAAACAAGGCACTGTTGGGTTTAACAATTTAATGATCTAGTTGATTCTATGCGTTTTAGTATACATTTATATATAATAGTACGTATATGTATATAGGACATAATATATTGAGGTATTCAGAAAACATAGCAACAAACATATCGAAATTACATATTAAAAATTCACATCTCTTCTTCCTTCATTTGAATGAACAGAACTCTTAGACAAATGTCCACAGATTTGAAATGCATTAAGAGGTAGATTGACCATGGATTGTCTCTGACCACACATACAAGATAAAATAGTTGTACTTGGTCTAAAAAAAAATGTCCAGATTTCAAAATTGGGGGTTTCATTTTACTCATTGTTATCCTCGCTCATCAAATACTATGGAAGCAAAGTTAACCAGATAGAATTACATACATAAAATTCAGCTCCAGCGTTGTTACCTTCTGATATTGATTTCTTCACAAAATACATTCCCTATGTTGTTAAAAATAATCAGGAAATTATGGTATTAACGTTTTAATAATTCATGATTACACAGCAAAACACAATGAACATAGCCGAAATTTTGTTGAGCAATATGACAATATTGTGTTTAAAATTTGCATCCATATTTGAACTTGATGGAAAAATTGGAGAGCAATTATAAACCCTTAATTTTCAAATCTAGATACTTTTGATTTCAAGAATTAAGATATGTACCTAATGTAATGAAATTAATATCACCCTGATGCTTACAAACACATCCCTGCTTCAAAGATTTTGAAATATCTGTTGACTGATAAATGAAGGAAAGTAACTAAATGTACAATGCACACAAATAACTTCATCCTTCCCTTTATTAACCATATCACTGTATGAAGAGTGACTTCCCTTTATTAAACAATATATGAAGTGTTACGCCCCTTTATTAACCATATCACTGTATGAAGAGTGACTTCCCTTTATTAAACAATATATGAAATGTTACATCCCTGTATTAACCATATCTCTGCATGAAGAGTAACTTCCCTTTATCAAATCAAACGTTGTATGAAAAGTTACTTCCCTTTACCAAACCATATCACTATATGAAAAGTTACTTCCCTTTACCAAACCATATCACTATATGAAGAGTTACTTCCCTTTATCAAACCAAATCACTATACGAAGAATTACTTCCCTTTATCAAACCATATCCCTGCATAAAGAATTAGAATAGTATTGATGAGTTTATATGGTGTAACATGCAGTAGTGGTAGAATGCTTTATTTGTACCAGATATACAATTAACACTCACAAGATCTGACACACTATATCTTTAGGCGTCTACCCTATACTATGCACCACCCTTCACCCCACAATCACCTTCTATAAATTTACCTGTTCCTACGGCAACCATCACTCAACTACTCAATTCTACAACAATGGTCGTATACTGAACAATTTTTTTAAATGGAAATATATTAAAAATAAAATGCACTGTACTGTACCAATAGTAATCTTTACGCTAATTTGTTGACATAGTTTAAGGGCATTAAACTGAATTGCATTCCTTTCTGTTCATTCAATTACAATCCCAAATATTCACCGGGTTAAATGGGAAAAATCAAGTAGTCCATCTTTTCTTACTTAGAATAATAAAAATCAAAAATACATGATGCGTACTTAAAAGCAAGAAAGAACCAAAATGTAGTAAAAATGATAAACTGGAAAGTTTTCTGTCTATAAATTTTGGATTAAATTGTGTTTTTCAGATTGAAATGAAACAGCTGTACATATTTTAATCCAAAAAAATGGGTATATTTATCTAGTCTCTGGCACAACAGGAAAGTTATCTCTCTTACCCCAGCTCTTCCCCCTTAAAAAGAAAATATGTTTGAAAAACAACCATAAAGATTTTTGTGAAAATTATCATCATCTTAACCAAACATGTTGGTACCATCTTTGCCATGATAGTAGAAATAAAACATCAATTATGTAGAAGATCACAAAATATATAATTCTTTTAACTACACATAATTCTGTTTTTAGTTCTTTCCAACCAGCAAGTTTTATTCTTTAGCAAATACAATCGTTTTCACTTTAATATCAGTACAAAAATCATCAGTTTAGCAGTAAATTTACTTAATAATATTCATGCATTTAAATATCAAACCAATTTTATCATAAAATAATGTAGCTTCATTTTACAAGTAATTAATTATTTATCTGCTAAACTATTCTCTGTAAAGATAATTTACTACACAAATGAATCTTTGTAACCAAGAGTTTAAATTCAAAAGCCTGTCATTTCACACAACTCTATCAAGTTGAAGACCGAGTAACTATTTCATGTCAATATTCTTAGAATTATGGACTAATGTATCGAAATGCTGATAATCAAAATGAGCAATTTTTCGCACAAGCAAAGCATATATCCACTATTCTATATTGATGAAACATAATATGAATCTAACCCTGTATGTTACAAAACCTAAGGGCGATGGGAGTATGTATACGACTATAACTATTGGTTACAAAATTACAAATTACGTGAATCTTTAATAACTTACTGTAACTTTTTTTGATGAGACGGACAAAGTTTTGCTTTAATGTTACAAAATCCAAAAAAATTCTCACAAAGTTAGCCCTGCGTCTTACATACAGATGAGCATTTAATTTGGAAAACACTTTAGGTAATACTTATGTATCAATTCCACTTAATATACTGATGACAGCAAAGATTTTTAATTTCAATGTATACTGATATTTGCTGTCGATATTTATCCAACCTTATGTAATAAAATATATTTGAAATTGAAACTGTTAACCCTTAAAAAATAATAAAGTTATTTTTTTATCCTTTAAAAATCAGGTCATATATGTACGACTGCTTGAAACACTTTGAATATCATCAAGCACAGCATAGAGATGAAGATGTTAGAATATCTAAATGGTTTTGATTTTCAAGTTTTCCATTGATGATAACACATAGTTATCAATGTATACTTATATATACAACCCTGTGTATTATCATCTCGCCCAGAAATTATTTATGACAACAATAATTTACACATCTCCTTAAATAACAACTTTTTTATATGTCTATTGACTAGCCTTTACAACTTGTGAATTATTCTCCTATACTTTCAAAAGTCTATCTTTTATTCAGATAATTGCCTTTTGCTTCAACAATACATACAATTGTCAATATCATATGAGCAATTTCATTTTTTTTTTAAAAGTTCAAGAACTTTTGATAATCTAACTAATAAACATTGTCCAATCCACTAATACTCCGGTCATACTGAATAGAGGGATTAAAGGGGGAGATTAAAGGGGGAGATTAATGTAGGTTTAATAATATATATGAAGCTTTTTTAAAATTCATTAAAATATGTATGAATATTTCTTTTCTTCTTTAAAAAGTGAGCATTAATTTTTATCAACTAGATATTACACAACACAAGAAGCCAATGATGACAAATGCAGTATGACTTGTGTAGTTTTGTATACGCCTGTTTTTAAAAATCAGATCTACCTTTTAACTGTAATATTTCTTAAATTGTAACAAAGTTAATATAGACAACATATCATTAATCACTAAAATAAGTAACAAGTTTTTATACATCTATAATTTCACCAGGTTTATAAAGCGTCTCTGCTTGAGTAGTTCTGACACCGAGAGGGTAACACCACCCGAAATTTGTATTCAACATTAAATTAACGATTTGTTTTTCTTCACTCCAAAGATAAATATGATACAGGTAAATTATATATCATTTTCTTCATTGTGTATTCGAACATGGGTCTCCTCATCGCACCAAAATAGCATTGAAACATGATAACGCTATTTTGAATACAACAAAAAGAGACTTTTTCAATCCAATTCCTGTCTACGTTTGCCATTAAGCCACGTTCAAAATTCTTGAAATTGTTTGGTAAAGATTTCGCCAAATAAATGAAATCTACCGAACATTTTCAAGAGAAAATTGACAAAAATATACAATTATTAACGAAAAAATTACCCATCTTATAAATCACATTTTACATGAAACATGTTGATATTACAAAGCTCCATTATCATTGAAAATGAATTAATATAACACAAAGATAAACAAAACATGAAATTATGTTAACAACCATTTGACTTTATACCGGGATTGAACATCGATGTTATTTTAACTACTTTAAACCATTGATGTGGTACGGTTTCTACCTCTCTATATACATACTGGGATTAAATTAATTATGATGATTTAAATGCAAATGATGAATGAACAATGAACCTTTCAATACTGACATCACGTAGGTAACGAAACGATCATTTCATGACATTAACAATTGTGGTTAAACAGAATAATAAGACTTTATTTTGAGCTCTTCTCTGACCTAGCTGTATGAACCTTAGCTCTATAAAGCTACATGAACCTGGACTTAATTACTATTAACTCCCTTGAACAGGAACAATAGCGGCCGAACAACAAATTCAAGCGCAATAATACAGCTAGTTCAAGCCTTCTGACTGAATTCTTGTAACAGTTCCATAATTCTGCAATGACAATTTACTTAATTTTTAAAGAAATTGAAATTTGTTGATCTCAAGAGCATGAAATCTGTTGTTCAGCTAAAATGCGCGTCTACATTATATAGTAACTGTACGGTCAGATATCATAGCAGTGTTAATCCACACATACACAAGAATTGTCACACAAACAAAGCAATAAATATGTTACACTGTCATAGAAATAGTTGCATGTCATTCACAGACTGACTGCCAAAGATTAGAAGCAGGATCAATCTGTCAACATGCTTAACAAGAATATCTACAATTATTCTAAACAAAATGTTAATCGTGAGAAAATGTTCAAATCACTTAATATCAAGTTAATATATTTAACAATTAAATTTACAGTCACACCTTTCATGATATTTACAAACTAATCTACATGTACATACAAGAACTGGTTAACCAATAATTCTTAATAAAATATCTCATTTTGTAATAAAAACTTATCGACCATTGCACAGATAATGCACAGTGAAATACACTTTCTTATAGACTGATTGAATTATTCATTCGAATAACTTAACTTTTATCAAAAGTTTAAAACGAGTTACCATAGCAACACAGACATCTTCATATAAAAGCTCTTAACAATTCCCTAAGAATAACCAATCCCAGACATGTAATTAAATATTACCTAAAAGTATGCACATATTTATATTTTATTTCAAGATTTAACTATACAAGGATTTGTCAAAATGCATTATCCTACAAACTGAGAGCACTTATTGATTTTTCAAAGAGGTAGATTATAAACGTTGATTGATGCTTGTAAATAATGCATCTTTGAATCATTTAAATGTATGCAAACATAAAATTGCATACTGTCATGAAAAAGCAAAGCGGAGAAAATTTTTTAAAATGCTGAAAAAGCAGAATACTTAAAGATATATAAAAGTATTTTCTTTTTTATTTAAAGAATTGAGGTATTTAAGTTAAATATTGCTTGTCAGAATATCAAGTACATCAGAAAGTAATATATCAATGATAATTTGTTGGATGATCATAAAACGACATCTCTACTACGCCAAGAGCAACAACTGGCCATACTTAAGGATCATTGCGGAAATTATGCAAAAATTAACTAGGCCTCGTTTTACCAGTATTTAAAGGATAAACTTAAACATATTCTATAATACAGTAATTCATTTCTAAAAAAATTATCGAATAATTGTGAAGTTTTATTTAAACTTTAAACTCAAAAACAAATAATTTTCTTGTATCCAACAGGAATACCAAGAATAAATAAAAAATTCATTGATATTTGTGTCTACATGGAATAAGTTCACAAAGGGGAGATAATCTAAAATAAAATACAACATTTTTATGTTGTAGAGGAGATAACTCTTGTTCAAATTTACATATAACTATATTAGAAATGCTATTGGCAAGTTGTCTTGGTAATGGCCAGTTGTCTTGGTAACGTACTATAGATGTCAGATCATATGAGTAATGCACTGCGGTGTAGTCAGGCTCTCTGGATGCATTAAACACACAATAAAAATATATCTACAATATCATCAACAAATACATAGTATATATATAGAGGAATGTAAAGAACATGTCGGCATAGATTGTGTGAGGCGTCGGATTTTATAATATAGTGGCACTCCAGTGATCATGAGGTATATAAGAATGTTTGTAGGTAGTATTATCCAGCAATTAAAGTAAGCAAGTGAATTTTGCCCCAAAGTGGCGACCCCTGGGGGCGGAGTCCCTTCATTTGAACAAATTGTAATCCCTTTCCCCTAGGGATACTTCCTACCAAGTTTAGATGAAATTGAGGGGGGCTTCAAATCCCATCTGTGTCAAAACCTATGGAATAATCATACCCTTTTCTAAACTTTAAAATATTGGTAGCTTAAAATCTCTTTGATATTTTCAAATGTTGTGTAGTATGAATGTTAAAATATTGAATTTTTTTCTTTCTTTAAAATTAATTCTCAAAATATCAATCAAATTTTTCATAGTAACAAAGCTTATTCAATAAAAGTTTAAAAACAATAATTTGTTGCAGCATTTCACTAGACAAGATTTGATTGATTGATTGAATGCTTACTTCAATACGGGAAATAATACCTACAAATCTTGCATTTGTGTAGAACACTTAAGAACTGCACAAATTTTGTAAAATTTGTAATCAAATAATTTCATATAAAGAATAACAAAACATATTTCAATGAGCAGGTTATGTTAAGGCCACCTTGTTTCAATTCTATTAACAATTCAGTAAAAATGTTGCTGAAACTTTGGAATCATCAGACCGTAACATGTAATAACATCAATAAACATAATCTTATTTTGGTAGTATAATTAGTTTTTTTCTTCAAAACACAAATTATTTAATATCTCTTTTTTCCTCAAAAATGAAAATAAATTTCAACATCATCATAAGAATAGCATACAGTGTTTTTTCTCAGATCAAGATATTTTCTCTTATATCAATGTTTGTCTAAGTGCAATGAGAAACCAATTCTGCTGTTCATTTCAAATTATATCCATTTCTTATTTACGTTAAAAGGTAAAAACGGCAACATTCTCTTTGATAATTTTCTACTGATGTTAAAACATGTTCCGAGCCAATAATTTCAATATCACATTACATTGTACATGTATTATAAAAACTCACTCGCTTCTCTTTATTGCATTGTGTAATATTTCTCAAAACAACACCACGTATAGTTACTGTCAATACACAGTACATAATAGTATAATGAGTCAACAATTTACAACACTGCCACTGATATCCAAAATTCTTTAAAAAAAAAAATTTAAAAAAAAAAAAAATACAATTGTGACAATTTAGGCCACTTGTGACAGTTTCATACAGACCACATCAAACCAGTTTGAAATAAGTCAAATTTACCTCATCTCGTTATGATGAAACAAAGTGCTTGGAAATGAAAACGGGAGAAATATCTATGAATTGAACTGTTAAAACTTTAGCATGTTCGTCATAATTCAATATTTCACTAGTTTGAAAATATTTAAAATCATTTCTATATACATTGATTGCAGTATTGTACTTTGAGCACAATAGATTACTTCAGAAGATCAAAAGGAAAAGCGACAAGTTGTATCTCATCTGGTTAAATATGTTACGTCCAATTAAACAATTAAAGTATTTGAAAAATATTTATGTCTCACATATAATTCTCAATATCTTAAATTCAAATAAAATACTTTTAGATTTAAATGGCAATTCCATTCAGATCGTGAAAAATGACTGAAATAAAGGTGTGTTACAAGTACTTTTTTGTACAATATAGCTATATACTTTAAAAAAAAAAACATTAATAAGAGATTATTCTTTTTCTTTGCATTAAATTAACTGAAAATTCAACAAACAATGAAATTATCTTAACTTTTTTCAAGGTTATTTTGAAATAGTTTTATGTATATAACAGAAATTTACATCCAGTATTGAAACATAGCCATTCAACTTTATTTGAAACGTTAAACCCATAATATGTGTTACCATGGTCACAAGTCACAACCAATATATTCTGTGAATGAATGAAATGATATATACACACTATCTATTGTATATTTAATAAGTGAACTACAAAATTAAAACAAATACCTATCAACAGCATCGAAATAATTTCGAAAAAACAAACTAAAAACATAAAAACAACAATCTTTGGTACTTTTAAAGTAGTCTGTGTTGTAATATAACAGACACACACATAAACTATTCAAACAGGCAGTCAACAAGGGATTATTACAACTTATAGGGTTAGACCGGTTCTCATTCCTGTGTCTCCACCAGAGGGCTGTTTAACAAGACACTTACTGCCCTCTGGTGGAGAGTCAAGGGAGAGAACTAACTCACATTAAAAAGCAAACAAAGTAATAACAAAAGACTGAACAGAAAACTTAACTGTAACTGAAAACATGACAAAGTTCAAATTAAAATAACACTTGAGAACTCTATCTCAAATTATACGAATGCACGAGCAAAAGAAAAAATATTTAAACGAAAAATAAACTAAGTATCAGACCTTTAATAGCGTTAAAAGAAATTCTCTAGTAATCAGATCATTCATTTTATATCAATTAGGCTTGGAAATTACAATTCAGCAACAACTGACGTGTGATTTGTGTTAGTAGATCTGAAGGCAATAAACGTATTCAAACTTTTAAAGGGGACAAATATAAAAAAAAATTCATGTCATTTTAGAAAAATTCACATGACATTATTCTGATTTGTTTGTGTTTAGGCTAAGGTCATTTACGGACGTGCCGGTTTTACTGGTGGAGGAAACCGGAGTACCCGGAGTAAACCACCGACCTACGG
>JAUMGZ010197570.1:0-12758 GCA_032359645.1 Pododesmus macrochisma | reverse complement strand
CCAATAAAATAAAGGGCTTCATGACCAATCAAAATGCACTAAATTTATAGGCTTGTTCAACCAGATGGACGTTAAGGACCATGGGTTTCTTGTTGTGGTTGTTTTCTTGTAGCAAAGGGAATAATAATGGGTAATACTAATTGTGCAATTAAATAAATCTAACTGATATATTCATCCTACTGAAATTGAAAATATGGATAATGTAACACTTCTAGTCACAGCAATAAAGATACTAAAGGACAGCATATGTGTTACATACTACCCAATGATACAGACTAATATGTACATGTATTTATCCTTCAGTGAAGGAAGCAGTGAAGAAAGTAGTGACAAAAGTATTCAAGACTGTGAAGCAGATCAAAAGTATAGAGGATATTCAAGGTTTTTAGAGGGAGCTCTGGACACTGTTATCATGTTTGACATGTATAACCTGCAAGTTTACACCATGACATCAGGTAGATACAACTGGGAAAATATTGTTTTAATCTATTATGCTTTCTATGTCACTGCCATGAGTGTGGTCAAGAGTATGTTGCTTGTTACTTAAGCTTTGGAGACTTGATTCTTATTTTCAACTAATATTCCACACCCATAATTACTGTGATTAATTTACAGAATTTTTTTGACTTTAATAGTCTTGTTTGTCTTCTGAAGCATTATATTCTGCTTCTATTTTGCATCTCAGTAAGGTTTTAAATTTTTTAATTAGGTAATTTAATTTGTACGATTTCTTGATATAACATCAGGGATGAAAAGTTCAATTATCAGATTTTCGCCTTTCGTTTATTTTGTTGTAATAATTATATATCAAATTTTCTCCAAACAAGAAACACTAAAACCTTCAGCTTTTTTCAATTTAAGAAACTTTAATCTCTGTAGCATACATGAATATGAATTTTACAGATTGTCAAAATGTGGTGCTTCATGTCATGCATTGATTTTAAAATTATGAAGGTATTTTTTATTTAAGTGAATTGTAAAAACTGTATTGACACTATGTTTTTGTTACATGTTGAAAATTTGTGAGACTGTTTGATCTAATTGTTTTATGTCTTTTAAATAAAAATATTGTGTTATTACAAATTTTATCCATACAATAGATCTTAGTGAAAGTTAACAAAACTATTAATTTATGAAGGTACAGATACCCTGTATTATAGAGTTTCCCCCATAAATAGTGAGATTACTTACAATAATGCTGGTCATTCATGGAACATCTCCCCCGTAAAATTTCATATTTTCAATATTATATATTATTAAAATATTATATCTCCCTTATATATAAAACTTATATGTGAGTTTTTCATAGATGGCCTATATGTCCTCGGAAATAACTTGCAAATTTGAAAATAAAAGTGGCAGATTTAATCAGTTTTGACAAAAAGTTTCAAAATTCAGATAACTTTTAGACAATCTGTTTATTTTGGTATATGTAATACTTTATTCATATAATTTTTTTAAGGCAAATGGAGTGTTCAGATGATTACTAACACCCTGTACTTGAAAAAACCACTTTTTTTTTTTTAAAATGTCAATATTATTGTCACTGCTTGCAATCAGGATTGTTTTGCTTAATTAAAGTCTTTATTTGATTTCTAAGTTAAAGACATAGGATCAATGGTTTGTGTCAAAAATCACACTGTGCAATTGTTACATAATTAATTTATAATCCATCGATAAAACACAGAAAACAATGATTGAATGTCCGTATCTATGTTTCTGTCACGTATTTCTGCTCTTTTAATTTGTATGTTGAATTTTTGTTGGTACGACAAAAAGTCAATTCAAAGCCATCCCAAATTCATACAACCCTTGCTTGACCCGAAGAATGAAGAATGCGCAGGCGCATTGAAGACAAACATGTCGCCAGGTAAACATATTGTAACGGCATATTCTACACAATGATTTACATTAAGAACTACCTGTACATGTAAATGGTACTCCATTCATCGTACAGAACTTCTATTAATAACTGTTGCTAAAATTTACTAACTGAAGAATAAAAATCACAAGATTCACCTGTAATTCATATGATTTAGACTGTTATTTGCAGAATTGTTTAACATAATTATCATAAAATCAATACGTGATCCATAAGTAATTCACAAAATAAATACCCAGTTTTGACCCTCAATATGTACTAATACTTTTGAAATGCCAATTTAAACTTTCTATTGAGAGGCCGAAAATAGGGTTATTTGACTACAAAATGTCAACGTGAACACGTAAAAAGTATGTTGTGTATATTGTAAGTTTATTCATGAATATAGGTAATCATGTGTAAATCTTGGGTAGAATTAATGTACTGGTACAATGTATAATTAATGAGCCAGATGTAAACAGATGACTAAAAACATTCGACTATATTTTGTTAATTAAGATATTTAGAGAATCCGAGATGCCGCAATACTACGTGTACATTCTAACATCATATCTATTGAATCACAGGAAGTCTGCAGTTTTTCAGATACCAAATTTTGATATGAAATTTGTCGATCCTATGTGTTTAAATTCCTCTTACATTTTAAAATAAAAAATGTCATAGTATGTTTGTTAAATTTGTTTACATTGCATGATTAACATGACATTGTGTTAGTTTAACTAACAGCGTGATAAATCTATTGATGATGTGATAAATTTCCATTATGATGGCAGTTTACATATTAAAGTATAAAATCTCAGACAGACATAATGTTGTTTTTAGCCCATTTGGACCTAAGGTCCAAGGTGGACTTTTCTCATACAAATCTTGTCTATTGTTGTCGGTTGTTAATTTTTCATATTTTGGAATTCCCCAAAACCACTTGACCAATTTCAACCAAACTAGGTAGGAAAAATCCCTAGGAGAAGAGGATTCAGATTTGTTCAAATTATCGGGCTAAGCCTCCATTGGACAATTTATTCTAATAAACTAGAAGGCCTAGAGCTTAATGCTTGTATTTGTTAAGGCAAGGGGAACCAATTTTGTTCAAGGAGTGACCCTTGGGTCAAAGCTTGTTTGTTTGCTTATTGGTGTTTAGCGTCCCTTTAACTCATGTAAAGGCATATCTAGATGGTGTCTGCTGGCGACAGTGCGCACTTATGGCGACTTTATAGTGCTGACTCACTGAAATACTGGGTAGAAGGAAGACTGGTTGGCTTGGTTTCAGGATAATGTGACTGAGTGAAGTATCATGTTAATGTGTATAACACATACACATTAACATGATACTCAGTCACATTATCCTGACACCAAGCCAACCAGTCTTCCTTCTACCCAGTAATGCCGGGTGCTTAGCAGGGAGCAAGAAGATTGCCTAATTTTAAAGTCTTAGGTTTTGAACCGACCAGGATTTGTTCCCACGACTGTGGATTCTAGCACCAGTCTACCAGCATGAAGCGAGCGCCCTCACCACGGGGCCACCCCGCTGGTTACCTTGGGTCAAAGAAGTTTATGTGTGTTGGGGTCAAAGATCAACACTGATGGTATAGTGCATCTATTTAACCTTTCACATTAGCGACTTTTCCTCCAAAATCACTGGACCAATTTCAACCAAACGTGATAGGAAGCATTCCTAAGGGAAGGGATTTCAAATTTGTTTAAATGATTGGGCATGGCATTCAAGGGAATTCACAAGGGGAAAAAAAGGAAAATATGGCAAAATTTCAAAAATCTAATACACTGGAAGGTGAACAGCTTAAAGTTTTGCATATGTAGTGTACTCTGCATGAAAAACCAAGTTTGTACACGGCGTATCTCTTGGGTCAAAGAAGGCTACATTATTGGTATAGTTCACCTATTTAACTCTTCACATTAACAAATTTTTCCTCAAAAACCACTAGACCAATTTCAACCAAACATGGTAGGAAGCATTTTCCTAGGGGAAAGATTTCATAACTGTTTAAACTGTGGGCCTAGCTTCAAGTGGGTGCTAGTAGGGGGCCAAAATGAGGAAAATTTGACAAAATTTAAAAAATCTAATAATCTGGAAGGTTGCATGATACATTGAAGCAAGCAAGATTGAATACATGTACATGCTGGTCAGTTATATTTGGTGTAGATAATATTTGGTGTAGATGATCCATGTGTGCATGGTTACATTAGAAACACGTGCATTTAAATCAACAACTCAAAAAATTGAGTTCGGTGGTTTTGTTCAAGTCCAAAAGTTACTGTATAATAGTACTCTTGAGCACATCTCATTTAATTTGTTTAATTTAACTATGTTATATAGCAGGTAAATTCAACACATTCTTTTTAGTCCATCTGGATCATAGGTCCAAGGTGGACTTTTCTAATACAAATCCCATCCGTTCATCGTAAACCTTTAACATTTTCGACTTCTTCTCCTTAATCCCTGGACTAATTTCACTTAAAATTGGTAGGAAGTATCCCTAGGTGAAGGGATAATGATTTGTTCAAATGAAGGGGCTTGGCTTCCAGAAGGCGGCACTAGGGGGAAAATTTGACAAAACCTATTTGACAGAACCAAGGCATATAGCTAGAGCTTAATGTTTTGGTATGTACATTTGTAGTAACTTTAGGGCATGGATAACCAAGTTTGTTCAAGTCTTGACCCTGGGGTCAAAAATAGGTTACATGTTTTGGGGTCAAAACTCAACACTATACATATTTATATCAAATGTGTTACCTTTTCACATTTTCGATATCTCGTCGAAAACAACTGAACCAAATCCAAATTTGGAAGAAGTCATCCCTAGGGAAAGGGAGTTCAATTTTGTTTAAATAATAGGGCTCAGCCAACAGGGGGAGCCACTTAAGGGGCCCTAATAGGTAAAATTTGACAAAATTTCAAAAATCTTCTTATAAACTAGATGGCCTAGAGCTTAATGCTTTGGTTTGTAGTATCTTTAGGGCATGGAGAACCAACTTTGTTCAAGGCGTGACCGAAAGGTTACACATTTTGAGCCATAGTTCAACACTCTGAATATAGAAAATATGTTAACTTTTCATAGTTTTGACTTCTTGTCCAACACTAATGGACAAACTCCATCGAAGCTTGGTAGATGTCATCCTTAGGTGAAGGGGTAAATATTTGTTCAAATGATAGAGCTCATTACCCAGGGAGGGTCACTTGGGGCCAAAATGGGTAAAACTTTATAAAGTCTTCTTATTTATAAACTAGAAGGCCTAGTGCTTAATGTTTTAGTTTGTAGTAACTTAAGGGCATGGAGAACCAACTTTGTTCAAGGCATGACCCTAGGATCAAAATTATTCAAATTCAAAGATTTACATATAGGCTCATTTAATCCAGATGGACGCTAAAGTCCAATAGGCCTCTTGTTTAAATACGTAGTCCCCTTTTAACATTTGTGTTCCACATTGTCATGCTTTATCCAGTGAGATCTCTGATTTGCTGCAACTTTTTGAAAAGACTTTGTGTGGTTTATGTTCCTTCCTTCTATTTTCACATTTATTAAATGCTCAGTACCGAAATACATCTAGGTCGACCTCAGGCACTTGTTTCAATCAATAACCCCTCCCCGGCATTGCCGAGGGTCGACAACGTATCATATACAGAAAGGTGCTTACCTCAATTTTCAAAATTTTCGTACGCCAACTCAATTTTTTGTCAGATATCAATCTCACTTAGCCAAATCAACAGAAACCTATATATCATTCGTAACCGGAATACCTATGCTGGCCAACCATGTACATTGTATACCATTCCTACCAAAGTCATCAATTAACAGCGTAACTGCTCTTCGAAATGTCTTGACCATGTACAGATTTCAATACCAGGGTCGGATTGGCAATTTAAAATTAAGTTAAGCACCTTTCTGTATATGATACGTTGTCGACCCTTTGCAATGACGGGGAGGGGTTATTGATTGAAACAAGTGCCTGTGATCTTATATTAGATACCAGATTTCTGGTATGATTATTTTTTTTTTTTTTTTTTTTTTAATTTTAACATTAAATCTTCTATAATTAAAAATCATAAAAATTTAATGAAAAATGAAAAAGATCAAAGTAAAATCTAAAGAAGCTTTGTGTTTTTATGTTCCGTTTGACGAATCAATGACTTGATAAGATTGATTATATCTCATCAGTTTGATTCTAATTGCCATTGATTTGCGTCTCCGTGCCAATTATTGCTGAAAGGCTAAACCTGTCAAAAGCTCTTTTCTATCATCTATGGAATTCATTTTTCTTAATTAGACAAATTTTTTGTATGAATAAAGGAAAATGTGTTCATTTAATATTTTTTAAAGATGACAGAAGTTTATCTTATTTCAGTAATTAAGAATACAGTTTCTAGTCTAATTAGTTAGTTTTAAAATCAACATAACCTGACAAATTTTTGATCAACACAAAACAGCATCGATCAATACCATGATCATAGAATACGGAAAATGAAAATAATGATATCAGTATCACACACATGTACCACAGTTTCAATTTGATGTCAATCAAAAGACATGGACAAACAAAAGGAAAACGTGGGACGCAAACAGAATAATGAACAGCAAAAAAACTGCCAAACTCAAATATATAGGACCACCGTAGCCCCTAAATGAAATGTTCTTTTTTTCTTCGAAATCACGTGCACTACATTAATTTTCTCTCAAAACTTTAAGATACACCTCCCATAGTTCCCTTTCAGAATTGTGCCCAACGGTGCCAAACTTAACTTTATATGACCGTTACTGCGTCTGATTGGTCGAGATGGTTTTGTGTTTTCTAAAACTGCCCGGCATATTTTCATGACACGTGCCGTGTCATGAAATGGACCTGTTCGTATTTACTTCCTATGTTGCTGAATTCATTGCTATCTGGCCGTCCAGGCGTTAGGCCCATGATATGAGCCAGCACTCAAGGTTATATCATGTCGCACATTACGTAGTTTGTAAATTGCCATTCGAATTCCAAGTCACTCGTTTATTGGTTGGCATTATTTCTATATAGTCCTTCAAATCGTTCGAAATTGTTCATTATAATATAACGCATCTCGGTTCGTCAATGTAGAGCTCAAAGTAGCTATAAAGCTTTGTAACACTCTGTGGGAGAGCCATTATAAATATATTACATAAAATAGACAATACCCTATTCTATTAGTAAGGAAATCTATGTTCGAATGTTCAACATAGAACAATTGATGTAAACATATCGATCAATGTCGACATCTATTGAAAGTGGCCTATTTATAAATTGATTCTGTGTAGCTGTCGGTAGAAGAGTTGGGTTCCAACGATAAGAAAGGCACAGACTGACCGTCCATATACATATCATCAAACGAACATCCAAAGGATCGACAATTGAGTGGTGATAATTTTCGTATTCACTACTGGCAATCAATTCTCAGATAAGACGATACGTTTCCTCAACAGGAGTGAAACTGAATTCCCCTTCGGCAATGGAGGCAATATTGATGTAGGACGTCAAAACTAGTAGATGGCGGGAGAAGTCTTCCTCAGTTTATTGGGCGCTACAAAGATGACCGGATTCGGTTTTTGAATGCGTAACTTAAAACTCCCATCTCCAAATTACACTAAAATTCGGCAACATCGACATTAGGCTGAATTTATTTTTAGTAGGCTAGAACGTTAGATCTGAAATAGTAAACTAAACTCACACTATCGTCCAGCGGTCTAATACGGAGGTATCACGGCGGGTGACACGTGTGTAGCAGGAAAAGCTCACCATATCGCGAGCACCTGGTTTTGCTTCTTTTTTTTTAATAGTTCGTGATGTTTCGATTTTTAGTTAATAAATGTTTATTTGGTTAATTTTTCTGTGTGCGTCCAACGTTTTCTTATTGTTTGTCAATGTCCATTGACTTACGGCCTGAGAATATCGTCTTGGTTTTTCGATTTACTTTTTTATATTAGGAGGTCCACGAAGGATAGAATGTAAAGCCCTACAATATTGTCTATCTTTACATTTATATCATTTGATCCAAATGTTCTAACGGCGTCAGTAGTTAAAACAAAAATCGTGATCTCACTGTTGGATTTGTGTCATCGTAGTTTCCATAAAGTGTAATCATAAGTTGTGATTGTATCAATTACATTCTCTTTCATTCCATGATTTAATGTGCTGTCGATGTAGACATTGTATGGCTAATTGATACCAATTAATCTGCTTAATATGCGTCTGTTAATTGTCGTGTGCAATGTACGTGACTAAATAAATATGCAATGTTACGTCAAGTTCACTGGATCTAAGTGCTAGATTTCCAATGAGGATTGTGGAGGAATGTTGAATTTCAATACTGAATATTCTGTATTCTGGTTGATCAGAGATACTCCATTTAATCCATCTTCTGTATGACATTTTCTGATAGAGCTTCAGATACGTTAAATTGATTCTCATGATTTTCTTCCATCATGTACTGAAATTGCGTTGGAAAGGGGTTTTTATATCAATGTGATTTTTTCGACTTGGATGACATTCGTTTTTCCTCTCTAGTAACTTTTCCTCGATTTAGTGATTTATGGTGACATATACTTCTTTTGTAACAGTGGAACGGGTTGCCATACACCGCAATGACACGAAAGCATCGCGGCGGGTGACATATGTGTAGCAGGAAACTCTTACCATATCGCGAGCACCTGGTTTCGCTTCTAGATTTTTAATAGAAGTTCGTGATGTTTTCTTGTTTAGTTAATACATTATATTTTGTTCATGTTTCTGTGTGCGTTCAGCAATTTTCATTTCTTTGCCAATGTCCACGGACTTACGGCTTTTAAATATTGTTTTTTGTCCGTATTTACTACCTTCTCATGCAAATATTTTGATACAGTACACCAAGACCAATCCTGGAATTCCGCTTATTGCTACAATGGAAACATCACGCACTTCTGATAAAAATCTAGAAGCGAAACCAGGTGCTCGCGATATGGTCAGCGTTTCCGGCTGCACATGTGTCACCCGCCGCGATGCCTCCGTGTCATTCCGGTGTATGGTAACCTTATCCAGTATTTAAAAAGGAACAAGAGTCAAGAGTCACCATAAGAGAAATTCACAAGTTATGGTGACGAAAGAGCAAAGCAGAAAAACCATTAACAGGAGAGGAAAGAAGTAGAAAAAAAATAACATTAAAGCAGAGCGGTAAAGATATAATAGCATAGATTTTATGAAAGGAAAGTAAACTGGTGTTATTAAATGTGGCAGTGGCTATCAATCAATTTGTTTGTGTTTGTTTCTAACAAAATATGATGTTGTCGACTCGGACGGATGCAGAGATACAGTGCAAATGTTTAATAAATCATAACAACCAGGAAATACCAAACGATATAAACAAAAAAGTGAAATGAAATCTTGTTCGAAAGTTGAAGCCCGACTTCGAATTAAATATATTGTACATGTAATAGTACACTTGTTTGACGTTTTAAAAGGTTTCCGTTCATTTCAAGTACCTACGACACAATATGATATAAGGGAAGGTTGTAATTAAGGTTGACTATAACGGTAACGTTAGGACGTTGACGGCCCCAAGAGCAGTAGTTATTGCTTTATAATTACTCTTATCAAATGCCAGGCACGGAAAACACAGGAACAGTTATTGAACGCGTGATTCTGATACTATACAAAGTCAGTTATATAACTATCCAGCTTTAGCAAAAAAGAGTACACACGAACTAACAGATTTCATACTGCATATGAGACACGTGAATTCTTACCATTAAGATCGTTCGACACAATTCAGACAGAAAAGCATGTACAGTGCGATACTATTTTGAATTGTAAGGAACTAGGCTTCGGTGGGCCACTTTGTTATCCTGTTTATGTACATAAAGTACACACAAATTCAGACAAATGAATATTTCCGGGTCTAAGAAGTGTTTTACTAAACCCTTTTCTAAATGTTTTTAAACGGCTTCATATTAAAGTTACATGCACACTAACTAATATTGATTTTTGCTTGATTTTTAATTTATTTTTCTAGAATGGTTTTTTTTATTAAGCATGCAAAGTTAGTAACTTTTTGTTGATTAAATATGAAGCGCATGTATCTTCACAAAGATACCTTTCAAAAACACACCCAAAAATTATAATTCGAGGCAAATTATAAATGACTGACAGGCGTTGATATGTGACAACATCCCCAAATCGTGTTCACGTTGGTATTGCTCAGTACAGGTATTTAAGCAGTGTTGTTGTTTTTTATTTATGTTATCGGGAAGAGTTCATTCAGTGATATTGGTGTACTTCGCTGGCTTAAAACCTGGCTTCTAACTTATCAAAAATGTTCTTGTTGTGACAGATCATCTTATTATAGCGCTATTTCAAATATTTCGTTTTATTGAAGTAATTGCTTTCATCGTACCGGAGTGTGTATGTCACTTTAACGAACAGTAAAGATGATCTACAGGAATATTGCGATTTCATAAATTCACAAATTTGAATGAATTAGATGTGGACACTTAAAATTCGAAAGACTTCGTTGAGAATCTCAAATCGCAATCTCTATTATCCATATTATCCATAAAAACATGCTGCTTCTTCTAACATAAAATATATCCACGTTATGCTATTGTGAGTAAAATTACCATAAGTGGGTATACATATCTTGTAGGTGAAGGCACACCTGAATGTTCTGTTCAAAACTATTCGGACGCTAGACAAAAACACTCTTAAAAATTCAAAATGTTGAGCAGTCTGTGTCATCAGTACAACGTCGGTCTGCAATTTTAAAGCCGTCATCAGGATACAGCTTAAAATATTGACAAATGAGTTCCTGATGTATGTATAGACATAGTCCCAACGTGATTGTTTCCGTTTTTGAGGTCATAGTTTGGTGGACTTTTCGCATACAAATCATGTCCATCGTTAAATTTTCAACCAAAATTGGGAAGGAGGATTAAGATGTGTTCATTTGATGGGGATCGGCTTTCAGGGGTCGTCAGAAGTGGGCGATAATGGGGAATATTTGACAAATGCTCAAAATCATCTTCAATAAACTAAAAGGCCTAGAGTTTAATGCTTGAATTCATAGTAAACATGGGATGTGAACAACCAAAAGAGTTCCAGGCATGACCCCGAGATCAAAAATAGGATACGCGTTTTTGGATAAAAGTTCAACATTATAGCATCTATATATAGAGGATGAAAATGGGAACGAAAATAACGGTACAATATTTAATAAAATTGTATAAATCAAATACTAAATAATGTTGTAGTGCTTTTATAACCAGATGTTATGTCGAGGTTGAATGGGTTCCTTGTATTTGACACTTCTATTATTTTATTTGACTTGCTCATTTTACATTTCATCATTGCAATCTGTCTTATCAACATTTCAATATTTTACCCCCCCCCCCTCCCTTTATAATTGAATTAAGTTCATGTTTGGTTTTCGTTCTGTGATTATATTTAAAGATATTATAATGTTATCTCTGGTATAGTAGGCGCTAACGCCGTGACTTGGGTATATCCTCTGTCTCGTAATACCCATTTTTCTTTGCAGCTTTGTTTTGTCACGAAAACGGTAACAAAAATCAAATAGTGAAGTACGTCTTAACGCGCTATGGTAAAGGTTGTCAAACACGGAAACGGTCACTACGTCGCGACGTCCGGTTTTGTTCTAATTTTCCATAGAATTTTCGCGTTTTTAACTGCCCTGGGTTTTTCTTCCTGTACGTGTCCTTCGTTTTCCTCCTTTTTTGCAAATAACCAGATCTATTTTACATCGTCTTGGTTTTTCGTGTTTTCTACTTTAGTTTAATAAAGAACGTATATATTTGTTCGTACATGTATGTCTTTGTATCGAACGGTTTAAACAGAAGAGCTATAGATTTTTTCAAATTAAAAACATGTATATGTATTTATATAAATTGTTAAAATTGATTGCTAGAGACAATCAAAACAAGAGAAAGATAAAAAAAAAAACACGACAGGATGAAAAGGAAAAGTGAAAACAGCTGGACGGTCGTACACAACAAGCGATGTGGTTAAACCGTGTAATGAGGTCTTAAGCGTCCAACTTCCCGCATAAAGAAATCTTCAGTATATGTACATACATACATTTAAAACAAAAAATTAAAAAGGTATGTCTATGTACTGTCTAGTATTTCAACAAATAACCGCTCACATCAATTATAAACGAGTAAACCGTATGTTAAAATGTACAAATTGGCATTGGAAACACAGCGTAGTCAAGCAGCACAAAGTATACAATACTCGCTAAAAGGTCTATCTATAGAGTGCAAACATAGTGGAGTGTATGAAAAGTGACACTGATGAACTGTGTAGTCGCTTTTAAACGGAACAAGAGCAACAACAACAACCAGAGATGGTGTCGCCTGTTTATGGATTTGTCGATTTTACTAGAAATCCAATTAAACGTTGGTGTGCTACAAAAATGTCAAGTTCAAAACAGATCAAACATTTTACAAATTTGAAAATATTTTTTTAAATTTCGACTTCACTACACCAAAAGTATACCCCACAGGAATCTCCTTGCCAAATATCAGCATCCTTGTACATATATTGAATGAATGACAAGCTTCTAAATAGCGTGCACAAAAAACTTGAACGTTGGTGTGCTACAAAAATGTCAAGTTCAAAACAGGTCAAAAGTTTTAAAAATTTGAATTTTTTTAAATTTTAACTTCACTACATCATAAGTATGCCCTACAGGAACCTCCATGTCAAATATCAGCATCCTAGTACACTCATTAAATGAATGACAAGCTTCTAAATAACTTGCAGCAAAAACTTTAACGTTGATGTGGTTCAAAAAAGTTAAGTACAAAACAGGTCAAAAATTTCAAAAATTTGAAATTATTTTTTAATTTTAACCTCATTACAT
>JAUMGZ010197559.1:0-12758 GCA_032359645.1 Pododesmus macrochisma | reverse complement strand
ACATGGATAACATTTGACAAAATTTAAAAGACTTTGTTCTAACAAACTTAATGCTTAATTCTGTTGACGCTTGACGCAGTTATTGTTTGTTTGTCAATGCCTCTCGTTCTGTTGATCCTATTCATGCTGTTTTTGATATGTAGTAACTGAAAACCCAATTTAGTTCAAGGCATGACCCTGGGGTAAAACTGGTTACACATTTCGAGGTCAAAGTTCAACACTTTGTATATAGCAAATATGTTAACTTTTCACATTTTCGACACCCTGTCCAACACTACTGCATCAATTCCATCGAAACTTGGTAGATGTCATCCTCAGAAAAAAGAGGTTCAGATGTGTTCAATTGATGGGGCTTAGTACCTAGGAAGGGTCACTTGAGGTCCCTAATGCGTAAAATTTGATAAAATTTCAAAATCTTCTTACATATTAACTAGAAGGCCTAGTGCTTAATGTTTAGGTTTGTAGTAACTTTAGGGCATGGAGAACCAACTTTGTTTAAGGCATTACCATAGGGTAAATTGTTAAAATTTATTTACATATAGGCTCATTTAATCCAAATGGACGTTAAGGATCAATGGGTCAACTCAATCACACCTATAAGAATACATTAACATTACTTATCGAAAAATGCAGACAAAAGAGGAGAACTAAAGATGTACAATGTTTATATGGATTGACAATTAATACGCTCACAGATTGATATAATATATAAAGTTGCACTGTTCATCGATACATTTACAAAAATAATGTTCACGATGCAATCAAAAATGCTCGTGTTCATTCGTCAAAGTTTGAACAAGAGGATTGGTGACTAACATTTAGAATCGCACACCATTGTTATAATTTGCTTAAATTTCATTGAAGTATCCTTAACTTTATGCTATATGCAGAAATCATTTTAAAACAGTTCGATTCAATATCATAAGTAGTAGAATCTGATGTTTTACATTTGTAAGCTGGCTTTAAAGTAGTAAATGTATTTCCTTGAATAGAATATAAATTACATTATTTTTTTTTTTTTATCTTATTACGCATAATGTTTACTTTATATCTTCACGCGTCTCAAAAGCTTTCAGCTTACCTCATATCTTTGTGTACACCGTGTTGAATATGAATTCTACTAGTCTTTTGATGAAGCGGTGCTTTGATTAATCGACACCCAGGTATTATTGGAAAACAATGCATGCTAAATAATTCATGTTCGTGCAATTTCTCGCCATCATTAAACACAATTTGTTCATCATGCTTAGGTTCTTTAAAGAATGTGAGGTATTCTCTGGTTTTTTTCTTATGAAGATTACGGTTATAATAAAAGAACACATTCTCAATGCATTTGTACTTACTTTATACTATTTATATTTTAGTTACAAGGTTAACACCGAAAGGGGTCACCAATAAATATATAATATTAACAAGAGACAAAAAAAAACAATTCTCTGAGTGAGTGGACCTCGTACAAAACTAGGAAACCATAAAGGGTGGGGGTAAAGAAACCCATTTAAACAATAAAATTTTCAGTACGCAAAATACTTTTAGATACTCCTGATCTCATTAACGTAAACATATTCTAAAAGTTCTATATTCTGAGATCATTGTTGTTTTCCTGAATACACTATTATTTCTATAACGTAAAGCATAAGATCATTTCAGTTGGAAATGACGTTTTCCTTTGGATGTTTTACAATGTGTGGAACTGGTGCATAGATAAGTTGACATCGAACGTTACGTTATCTCAAATTAACGAACAAGCTAACATGTTTAAATAGGAAAACGACAGTTGAAGTGAATACAAAAACATCTAAAACATCTTTACGAGGACATGTTTTCGATCGTTTCGGTCAATCTTCAATACAAATGACATCAACAGTCCTCAAAATGTATATACTAAAGACTTTAAGTGTTTTAAATGAAATGAATTAAGAGGAGACTTAGAAAAAAATTATGTAATTGAGTCAAAGTAATAATGCTATGAAAAAAAACTTAACTATAAGTGCTGATGGCAATTGTGGTCTCTAATTCTAGAGTGCAAAAACGCAAATCAAAACCATGTTTTTGTTTTAAGGAAATAATGATATTCGTTTTTTAACGTGTCTTTCAACATTTATGTGTATGTAGGTTATATCGAGACGGAGTCTTCTTTTGACATTGCGCACTGATAGCGACTTTATACTTCCGTCTCACTGCTATATCGTACCGCAGACACATTATTATGGGACTTCACTCTGTCACATTATCCGTACACCGAATCAACCATTCCTCCTCCTACCCCGAATGCCAAGCGATAAACAAGGATCAAGAAGGTTTTCTTATTTTAACATTTTTAAGGTGTGAAGCGGTTTGGGATTGAACTCACGGACTAATGCATGTATTCTCTGTTAACTGAGCTACAGTGGCAGGGCAAAACCAAATGGTACACGAAAGCACGTTAAACTGTTACGAGAACGTCAACATTCTGTTTTTAAACAAACTTTACTTTTTGTCTTTATTTTAAGACTTTTGAAAAAGAAAAAAAGATATACATTTTAGAATTACACCGGCAAGAGTGCAATGCGGGTTTTGTGTTTGCCTATAACAACAATTGTTGTTAAATACTTGTAGTTTACATTTCAAATATTTCAGAAAGTTTCAGAAACGTTCTATTTCTGAATCACATGCAAGTGTTTATCGTTTCCTATTTAAAATGAATAGGCACTCTTGGCTTCTCGTGTCGGTGTACCAAGGTTTTGTCTATTCTAAATTCATTTGCCCTCTAGCGTCCTTTGACGGTGGTTGATTTTTTTTATAGGTTTGGAATCTTGGCTGAGGTTCCTCAAACAGAGAATTGGTTTTTCGTCTCTTAGATTTACACAGTTGTGTGTGGCCTATTTCAGTGTGCAAGTTTGTGTTTCCCAAGTAAAACCAAAATCATTTAAACATAGGATGTTCTTAGGTTCTTTAGATAAACGTTCCATATATTATCAATCGAGATATGAATTAAATATGTTCGGCGTTACATTTATATTTGTATTTCTAAATTGAGTTCTTTAACCAAATTAAGATTGCCAATTTAAATATCTAGTCCTTGAGATTTTACAAATGCTTGAACTAACAATACGTTTTAAATTTCAGCACAAGTCGCACTTTTGCAAGACAATACATAGCTATTGAAAATATTGGTGCTTTGAAAGAATCAACATATTCAGTTGCCGAAATAATAATTCGGCTGTCTAGGAAACGATATTCAACAACAATACACTTTCCAGATGAAGACACTAACGCACTATTGCAAAAATATCTGAGAATAAATGAAACTCTTTATTCAGCTTTAAAGAATAAAATAAACACCAGTAAAATCAATTCTTTAAATGATGCTAGAAGCTCATCAACAATACACTTTCTGTCTAAAGACCACAATACACTGGTAATCAATGAAAACACGAGTTTATCTGAAAATCCTGGTGTGTCTACAATGGATCTTAGTTTAAACAGTAAAATTACGAGTGTTATGAATGATGCCAGAAATAAACTAGGCGGAATCTCGACAAGAGTTACAAAATTGATGAATCACAGAACTTCAATGCAGTTTAGACCGTTTGGTATGAAGCTAGAAGAAAACACTATTTGTTTAATAATAGAGGATATTCAATCCAAAAGTTGTGGTATTCCTCTTGCAAAAATTTCAGAAAAGGTCCTAATGCCATCAGAGATCACATTTGTTTCTCCACCTCTGTTTCCTATGGCCTTACCTGGCACTGGTGGTTCGTCATCGAATCAGAGTCAGTTAAAACGCTTAATGACATATCAGACTTGGTTACATGAAAATCAGATATCTGCTTCATCATTAGTCAATGCAGGTTTCTGTTGCACGAACGGAATTCGAGGTGATGTTATTTGTTACAACTGCAATCTAGAAATAAACGTTTCACAACTTCGTGGTAAAGATCCGATGGACGTTCACAGACAAAGAAGTCACGAATGCGCATTCGTAGCTGATTCTCTTATGAATACTTCTCCTACAAATTATGTAAACGAAAATGAATTATCCTCCAACCAAAGCGGCCTAAATAGCTCGTGTATTGACTACACATCTGCAAAAGCAAACAGAGGTGTCTGCAATGGGACCGCAGATAGAACTGAATTCAAGGGAGCAATTTCAGCCAGTGAAATTAACAAACTAATGTTGAATTATTCTAATCAATCAATAACAAACAAGCCTTCAGCACAAATATCCAACCAGGAATACAGGCAGAATCAAAATAGACCCCAGAATGAACAGATCACTAATCAAGCTTCTCCGCAAGCAGCTGACGCTCAAGTGAGGCACCCAGATAAGGAAGGTGTTCCTGAGCGTAGAGCTACATACCAGTACTGGCCAGACAATGGACAAGACACAGAACGCCTAGTACAGGCTGGCTTCTATTACACAGGTAAAGAGCATGACAATTATGTTTTACCTTTTTATCTTCTCTTTATTTCTGGCAACTTTTCGGCAACCATGCTGAGTAAGAATAAAGTCGTGTTTGCTTGCATCTTCACATACATAGAAGTTTAATCATCCTTTATTTTATATTTCATAATCTTAAAATTCATCATCTGTATTCATTTACAAAGTAATATTATATTTTAAACAAGTTAGAAAGAATTACATTTGAAATACATTACGTTTCAGTTTGCAATTTCGTATATTTTGATCAGAACGAAAGGTATCAAATTACAAAAAAATCAAAAATAGTGTGGCCAGCTCCACCCCGAAACAACTTTCTATCGATGAATTGAAATGAATTGTTAACTCGTGTAACGGAATCTCTTAACCTACGGAGGAGGTTCCTCAAACCATAAATTTTAGATCCGTACTAAACAAAAACGATCAGTACTCGTATGATGAACTTGATTGGACGTCCGTCATGGAAAATTTAGAGTGAAGAGATGGTGAAATATACAACTAGTTTAAACAATATGTACAAACTAGCAATTAGAAAAAGTTAAACAAAACCAAAAAAATCTGAATAAAAAACTAAATATCGCATCAGAAAAGTAAGAAAGAAGAAAACCTCACCGCACGCAACTCAGAGAATAGGGACGAAATGAAAACTAGTATGTATAGATATACAAGATTATAATTGTATGGATTATTCATGTAAAACTTCAATTGTCATGTTTATTGCAAAAAATGAGAGTCATAGATTGTCTTTTAATTACAGTTCTGTTTAAAAGATGTGGGTTTTTTCTTTACTATTGAATATTCCTGTCTTGGCTTTAGATACGCAAGATTTTACACTACACGGAACATTTTCAGGGATTGCATTGAATATCCTGAATCGCTTCATGGATATAGTTGACTATGTATAACCATGTCATGCATAATGTTCCTCGGTGTGTGCTTACGTTAAGACAACATGCGAAGTAACTTTGATCTGATTTGCTAAGATTGAATTGCCCAGCACAACATTCAGATAAAAGTTGTATGTTTTGTGTAAAATCTACCCCTCTCTTTCACTAAGGAACAAATGATATAGTACGCTGCTTTTACTGTGACATTGGTTTGGCTGAATGGGATTCCACTGACGATCCATGGACGGAACATGCACGTCACAGTCCGAAATGTGGACACCTTCTTCGTCACAAAGGGCAGGAATTTGTTCAAAGTGCTCAACAACAATGGAAAGAGGTAAAAAGAAAACACATATAAATATTTAATAGAACATACCATTAATACGACAATAGTAATGAAACTGCAACGATTGCAGGGACAAAGTCACCCTGTTGCAAACCAAGGCACTGTTCAGAATGATTTTTGGGAGCGAACAGACATTTTAGCAGCGTGTTTTGGTATGTCCCTTTCCTACCAAAACAGTTTGCCTCTGTATTAGTTCCTCTCTTGCTACGTCCCTGAGCATTTTTTTAATAGGTTGGATATGTAAACTGTTCTTTAGTTAAGCACACAATCAATGAAATCTTTATTGTCATTGAAGTCTGCGTTATGTTGGTTTTTTTTTGTTGATTTTGTCTTTTGTTTATCTTTTTTCTTTGTTGCTTTATTGAATAGATTACCGTGCATAGATATATGACTTACCATTAGTAGTAATGACTTTTTAATTTGGTGTTACTATTGTATTACACTTTACATCCACAGCTTTATTCTCCTAAACATGGAAACATGGCACAGTATGAGGAACGTGTAAGGTCATTTGACAATGACAACTGGCCAAGAGATTTTCTAACACAGACTCCAGAAATGTTGGCACAATCAGGTTTCTTTTACACAGGTAAACTGTCACGACAATCGTCATTCAATCTCCAACTAAAGTTACCAATTCATTGTCATATTAACCTGTATTATATATAATAAGTATGGCATAGTTTTGTTAAATCTGCTTTATATGTGAGTGAAAGTTGTTCGCTTATGAAAGTAAAAATGAACATTGACAATTGATGGTAGATATCGTCGTTTAAAAAAACTGTCTTAGGTTAAACAAAGATATAAGAGATATTGTTCCTGTTTCAAATCAATTCAAGATATATTTTTGAAAAAATGTATTGAATTTAAACTCAAAATAAGAAATAAACTTATTAGGTTCTTTGTTTTCTATCAACTATGATATTTCTGATTTCTCTTCTTGTATGGATTTGATATATTTATGAATATAGGTGAATCTGACACAGTCCGTTGTCATTACTGTGATGGAGGGCTACGTGATTGGGACCCTGATGATGATCCATGGAGAGAGCACGCCTGCTGGTTTCCTTTTTGTAAATTTCTTTTGAAAACCAAGGGACAGAGTTTTATACAAACATCTGCAGTGCGAAATGTAAGCTTTCGTTTTAATATATGTTCATACGAAAAGCATGTAACACTTTTTTTTATTTCCTTCTATACGCGTAGTATATTAAATAGTCTTGATATTTGATTGCTTTGAAATTCGACCATTTACTTTTTAAATATTTGATATCCGTTTGGTAAGTTCTTAATTAGTAAAAATGTTGTCTTTTTTGGAAAGGCTGAAAATTCATTAACCTTAACCACACCTCTTTGTTTCGTGCAAGGTGACTGTCCTAAGTCGGTCTGCATGAATAATTAGTCTTGAGGATTTGTTTACGTAAATTTATTTCCCTTTTATTCTGGTGCTGAAGCGACTTTTGTTGGTTGTCGATGTCTTTTGTTCTAATGCTCCTCTCATCCTGTTTGTGTATTTTGTTTCTTTGTCTAGAGACAGCAGAGGGCCCAGAATAATCAAGATTTTAGTGCGTCTTCTGGTGCTAAAAATAAGACACCCAAGATTACACTTGGTAAGACTTTTCATAATTCCAAGTTTATTATAAAGGCTTTGATACATTTCTTGGAGGAAAACATTCCAGGCATCTTGGCTAGCCCAAAGGAAGTTGTTTGAGAAAAACTGAAAGTGAACACGAAAAGTACAGACTAAAGAATGGTATCCATAAAGAGCCCAGGACAAGCTGGGAAAATGTACCGCACTATTTGACTATCGTCGTTTTCTTGTATAACATTGGCATAGGCTGCGTACAAAATTAAACAAAACCAATAAAGTGGCTGTTGCAATAAGTACCCGCATTATAAAATCATTATATTGGGTAAAATTAGTATTTCATTATCAACACACACACACACACACACACACAGTTTATAGTTTGAAACTCAATTGTAAAAAGGAGCGAAATTACGGCTCACGACCAAAATTATCATCGAAAAATACAACACACCTTGAGCTACCTTCACTGAATGATAAGAGACGTTAAAAGCTGATAAGTTTGGTATTAAATATAAATAATCATTTTCAAATATCCATCCCAAAATGTTCAAGATTAATTTCATTTGTATAATATCACTACAGATATGATTTTAAAGGACGATATACACGTTGTGTATTGTTTTTTTTTTCCTATTTAGATGATAGAGTTGAAACGAATGTGGAAAGATGTGAAAAACGAGCCCAAGCAAATCCACTGTTTTCGGCGTCAGCTCAAAGTTTAAAAGAAATGGGCTGTTCTAAGAAAACGATAATACTTGCAATTAATATGTTTATTGCAGAATATGGTAAGTGTTTTTTATCATTATGTTTAAATATGAAACAAAAGAATATGACAAATAAGGAATACGTAATGTGACATAAGGAATATCAAATGGTCTGAACATTTTCAGATGATATTAATGTACGAGTTGTTTTTGCAAAAATTATGATAACAGTCCGATAGGTTTTTTTTTCGTTTATAACTCGTTTATAAAATTCATGATTAATTTAAAGGGAACTGCTAGTCGGACGGTTTAACTTCTAATACAAGTCTTCGTGTTCATTATTTCTCTTTTAAATGGAATGAATATGATATCTGCAACAAAATGGAACATATACCCAAGAAAAGAAAAATTAAGTTGAAGTGAACAAAAAATCCTATTAATAACCTAACTGTTTGTGCACGTGGAGTTTCAAATTTGTTTACAATTTCTTCCCGATTCCTTATATTGTTATTTCTTCCTGTAATTGAATAAATAGTCCAAATACATATAATAAGTAAATTAATAAAAGGCATTTATTCTAATGTTCATGTATGTTAACTTGGTGGTAATAAATTTTGGCTACGGACGACAGCAGCTAAGCTTCCTTCAACGTGACATATTGTTAACATGATGAATAACGATTTCTGGGTAATTTTTTATATAGGCCATCGTGATTTTTCTGCTGAGTTGTTGATGAACTATGTGTTTGATTTAGAAGACAAGGGACTTGTTACAGATGGAGAGCAACCACAGGGAGACATAAGTATACTGCCTTGAATATCATATTATATATGTTAACAATGATTTCATATTCAATATCTTTATGAATTTGCAGTCATTCTGTCTGTCTTTTAATAATATTTGATTCTATATTAATTATAACGTCACCTTTGTTGATGAGAACTGGGTTGTTCGAAACACGTGTCCAGAGGAATACGTTTACAAATTATGTTTTGAATACGCGCACACTTTTAAATGTTGGCAAGACAATTGTGTTTTATTGTTGGGGTATGGATTGTGTGCATCATAACCATCGTGCATTTTTTGTCACCGTTTCCCATTTGGCTCTGTAGCTGTGATTTACTGAAGTCTTGTCTATTCAAAAATAATTCTTCTATTGCGTCCATTAATGACAGCAGCTTTGAGCAAGATCAAGGGTTCGGGACGGGGTGTCCCACACAGAGTTTTGGCTCTTTCCTCTTATAAATATCATATTTGTGCGGACGCATGTTTCAGATTTCATTTTTGTATTTGTTGTATAACTACATATTGTCAATATACAGTCGTGTCTCTATTTGTTGAATTGTTAGTATTATATTAATATCTATTATTCTAGTGTTAAATTGTTTGATGTCGTTGTTGTTGGTTTGTCTTTCGTTCTGATAATTCCACTTATCTTGTTTGTAGATATTATAAATTTCCTTAATTTGTTCATAAAATCCCAAATAACGTAAGCAGTACAGTTGGTAACACATTGTTCTTCTGAACGTCCTATAGATCATTAAAAGTTTCTTTTTTTTAACATTCGAGCTTTATGTTGGTTTATAGTTTTTTTAAATGTTTAAATTATTGTACTGGAACAACAGAACATGAACAGGAGGATGCTCATAGAAACGACGTATTTTTTTTACATTTAAATGTTACATTTAAACACTTGTTGTTACACTTGTACTATAACACTGTAAGTAAATACTTGTATTCCAGACTCTTCAGATTGGGATGAAAACGAAAAGTTTCCATTTAGTAAGTTATATAAATAGCGTTTTTACTTAAACAATATAAAGCATTTCGCTATTTCTGATAAGGAGACATTCTTATTAGTGTATGTTATTATGTTTACTTTTAAATGTTATATTCTTGTCTGAAAACAAAATCCCATGACAAATATAGATAATTTGTGAATAAAATCAGAATAACGCTTTGAATTTGAAAATTTCTTTTTATACCTTACATAAAAGATTTATAAAATCAACAATTTTGTCTGATAATTTAAACTCAATATGTTTAACATTGACATTCCAATGTATGTTAAACGTATTCATGAAATTTGGACGTATAAAATCGCTGTACCAATATCATCAAGTACTAAATTTATATATAAGGAAAGCATTGCAAAATGGATTTTCTTTTGAAATTAATCTGGATTTTCCTTTCTTCAGAATATTTGTAAAAAAAAATGTATGTAGCTAGTTGATCATTGTAGGCTTTAATTTTCAATTTTTGTTCTGTGTTGTTACCTCCTATAACAATTTTTTTTAAAATTTCTACAGCCCCCCTGGCTTTGAGGAAAGAAAACGAGTTCATGAAGCTGAAGTTCAAATGCATCGTTTGCAAAGAAAGAGAGCGATGTGTAGTGACCACCCCATGTGGTCATCGTGTGTTATGTGATATATGCTCGAAAGAAGTTACACATTGTCCACATTGTCAACGTGAGGTACTTAAGCAATACAAAACGTTTCTTTCTTAAATTTGATTTTAGATTGTATACAGTGTTCTCTGACACACCCGCCATCATTTTAGTTTTATCGAAATTAATCGGAATTTTATGGTTAAGATACAAGAGTGTACATATCAGTCAATAATTATGATTTATTAAAATCAGTCTCTAAAGGATGAATTATATGTTGGTTCATATAACATGAAACATATACACTTTATAAAGATAGAGAGAGAGAGAGAGAGAGAGAGAGAGAGAGAGAGATGATCTGTGATGAGTTTCTATTTCATATGGGATTTATGAAACGAGTCATTAATTTTTTTAATTTTATCGAGCCTTGGTGAGTTTTATAATCTCATATTCAATGAAAACGAATTTCAGATTCTTTTTATCATATGTCATATGACTCAAATTAAAAGCGTTCTTTTTGATTTTATCATCATAAAAACGCTTTAAGATGTGTGAAAATTAGCACTTTTCAAAATGTCCTCCTGCAACAATGAATTATGACGTCACGTTACGTCACGTTACGTCACGTCATAATAAAGTCAAAGCTAATCAGAACAGAATTGGTGTGTGTACCATTCATCCAATCAAAACAGCTTTAGGTTATATTTAACGTGTTGCATGTCATATAATTATGTAATGGATTTATGCTTTTGACTAACACTATAATCATATGATAAATAAAGTCTTAGATATAATGCCTACTCTTCGGCAGCTACGGCTGCTTGTATCAGGGATCAAAATGCAGAATAACTTTATTTTAAAATAACAAGCAATGCAATGACGTCATAATTGACGCGACGTCATCAGGGACAGAAGAAACACTGTCATCGGAACACACTCGCAAATGAGCTCTAAATAAACCTCATTTGGACATGCGACCGACGACAAAGACGTACACTATTAAATTTTAAGCAAATGTCTGTATGATAATTAAAATGTTTCTAAATCACGATCTTATATTCTAAAGTATTTCAGCCTTTCCTGTTTAAACCATTTCCATCTAGTGTATTTAATTTATGGATCCAAAACATTTCTCTTTCTTTCCTGTACGTCCACGTATTGTTTATCTTTTGAATTCCAATAACTTTTATATCACTTATCGTATGTCCGTTGATATTGAAATGTTTTGGAATTACGTCATCACATTTTCGACGGATGATGCATCCTTTCATATAAAGTAGTTCCCGTTTCCTCTACTTAAATAATACCCCGACATTTCGCACATGAAATAACGTATATTTAATTAACTGTTTTACAATCAATCTGACCCCGACTGTATATGTTTTCCCCGATTTGTCTACGAATGTAGTTGCTTCAATCATAGTTTTGCAAATAGCACAGTTTTTGTTACAAGGTCCTGTTTTGTTTTCTGTTTTATAGAACAACTTATCATGTTTCGTGTGTACAAGTAATTTTTTTATGTTTGAGTATCGTCTGTAAGCTACAATGGGTGGCTCTGTGAATGTCTTTTTAATTCTATCGGACTTGAGTATTGAAAATGTATGTTAAGAATCAGTCTAATGTTATGTAAATGTTTATTGTAAGTTTCATTTACAGTAACTTACAATAAACATTTACCTATCATTAGATTGATTCTGGAATTTGGAATGTCAATTAAATCATGTATGTAGTTGTTTATGCAAAAATAGCTTCAGCAAATGTAATTATAGTAATTTAATACACATTGCTGTCGCTTAAAAACTTAATAAAGCTTGTAAGGAAGATAGTTTTTTAGCGCTTGGCCTAATGTCAACATTTAAGCATTGAGCTGTGTTCGATTTTGCTGAAACCCATCCAATATGGCCGCCATGGCTTCTGATTGGCTGAGACATTTTTAACTTCTTGTCAAGAACCGTTGGTCAGATATTCATGAAACTTGAGGTACATGTTTTTTACATGGCCCCCTTTCAGATTTGTGTTCGATTTTGCCGAATTTCATCCAATATGGAAGCCATGGCTTCTGATTGGCTGAGACATTTTCGACTTCTTGTCAAGAACCGTTGGTCAGCTTTTCAGGAAACTTGATGAATATGTTCCTTGCATAGCTCCCTTTCAGATTTGTGTCGATTTTGTCGAGTTCAATCCAATATAGCCTTCGTCTTGGCTTCTGATGGGCTGAGACATTTTCAATTTCTTGTCAAGAACCGTTGGTCAGATTTTCATGAAATTTGATATACATGTTCGTTGAATTGTCACGTTTTAGAATTGTGTTTGATGTTTCCAATTCCATCCAATATGGCCGTTGTGGCTTCTGATTGGCTGAGACATTTTTAACTTCTTGTCAAGAACCGTTGGTCAGATATTCATGAAACTTGAGGTACA
>JAUMGZ010197548.1:0-12758 GCA_032359645.1 Pododesmus macrochisma | reverse complement strand
AATACTATACAGTAATTTACACACCAACTTACTGTAGGGTAGAGTATAGTATTAAAATGCATACATCACACTAATATCTTTCTTGAAGAAAAAATATTTCGCATTTTAAAATTACTAAAACAAAATCAAAAACATTTCGCTCGCCGCCTCGTCCTATTCACCTTTAAAATTCGTGGTAGCAAGTTTTTTTTGTGTGGTCTTATATAAGAGAAACGACATAGTTTCAGTGGTCTCTGTAGTTGAATAGCATCCCAGGGAGCGACTTCGATTCGCAAGGAAAACGATGTGCGGAAAACGTTTATTGTCACTGCCACTTCTTTCTCTTTACTATATTTCTGGTCACATTCGCCAGTATCTAATCCTAGTACTACGGTTTACACCTGTTTCAACATGCCATAATTTCGGTTTATGGTAATATTGGAGAGATTCCTGACCCTTAAAATCTCGCTTTTCTTAGTTTATATTCCATTTACTTCCCAATTGTTGTCCAGTAATGAACTGTTGACCCACAAACTTCTGTTTTAAAATAAGAACGTCTATTTTTCAATTCCTGTGTATCTTTGTTTCTCCTCTTTATGTATACAGTTGAGCGCCATAGTTTCCAACAAACAACCATCGGAACCGGAAACAAACCAATAACACAACCAATCAACTCTAAAACACATGTTTCTTTAATCCAACAATGATGTATCCAGCCACTTTTTGCTAGACTACAGAGTTCAACTGTAAATGTCATTGTAAAATTGTTGATTATTTGTAGTTTCTACGATCATACAAGATCTTACATAGCAGAAAAGTAAAGGTAAACAATTTTCTGTGTGAAAAATAACAAAGGAAACATTTCTATTAGTGGTAATTTTACACAATTTATTTTGAAAAAATAAGAAAAAACGTAATTCAATAAATAAATATGTACAATTACAAAAATATACAAACAGCTTACATGATTTATAACACACCACATTTCACAATCTAACTCTGTGTTAAAATCAAGCCAAAGTTCCTCCTCGTCCTGCTGACCATGCATCTATGTGTCGTCCGTCGGCCGCCATATTGATTAAAAAGATTTTTCGTTACTCCTTGGTCCGTAATTGTTAGCACTGCAGCGCCCTCTGTGTTAAAATGGACACTGTAATGTCGGAAAGAAACAATGTTTTCTGACTGTGTGTCAATAATCATTCTGTCAAATGTCATCCCTATTTCGCCCTGTCCTTTGCCAGTTATATCGTAACCTGTAATATAAGAAATAAAGATATAATTACTGAATTACCAGGAATCAGTTATATCGTAACCTGTAATATAAGAAATAAAGATAAAATTACTGAATTACCAGGAATCAGTTATATTGTAACCTATATAAGAAATAAAGATATAATTACTGAATTACCAGGAATAAATTTTCTTAAAATAGAGAGGAGAAAAACTGAGGGAGGGTCAATGCAGAAAACAATCCGCAATTTTGAAATACACCCTGGTGCCCTGATGTTTGCTCCGGAAGCCGATAGCAGTCACTGCCATGTTATCGTAACTTAATATAATTACTAAGGAGAGGGTGAAATGACGATACCATGACAGTACGTCACTGACACGACAGTACGACAAAAATGACGTAATTATTACACGGAGATACGACAATACGACGAAAACTTTTGTAAGTAACTTCACCTTATTTGTTGTAACTTTATCTTAATGTGCCGTGTTGTTGTGTGGTCCCTATGGTCGTAAATTTACACTTCCTTTTGTCGTGTATTCGTACTGTGTTGTTGTCGTAACTTCGACCTGTTTTTGTCAGATTTGTCCTCTTCATTTTCAACACGGAGTTACGAATAAACAACAAAAATAAGGCAAATTTACGACAACAAGGACAAACTTTAGGCAAGGTTACGACAACACGACAGAAGTGTACGACAATACGGCAATGACCGATGTGAATCGGAGTTTTATGAATAAACAGTAGTATTGGTTACAGACCGAAATAGTTCTTGACTATCGTTCACAGCACTATGCTAAAGATAGCTTATTTTAGTAATAATCTACCATGGACGGTCTTTAGTTATAATCGAAACAGGTAATGTTGTGTCAGTTGTAGGTGTTTGTGATGGCAGAGAAAAGTAAACTCTCTAATGCAGTTAGAGAACTATAATGTAGACAACTAAAGCTTGTTGACTTTGTAACCATGGCACTAATATCGGATGTTTTCTGTTGTACTGCTGAGATTCAGTTAACCAATAGTTACACGTTATACTTCATATTGCAAGAGTGACATAATATAAGGTTATGCTAAATAGGGGAAACTTCAGAAACCAAAATTCAACCAATGTTAAAGTGATTTAATGGAAACAATATTAGTCCGAAAATATTAATTCGTAAAGTACGAAACTAACATTTACGAAAACAAAGTTACAAATGTTGGGTACCGACAAGATAATGTAAACACAGCAGTTTTGTTCCACAATATTTCAAGTTTAAAATTATCATTTCAGGGTCACGATGACCATTGGTTTGGCATTGAACCGACACGTGTCTTGTAATGTACTGTACATGTACATTGTATGTAGTGCTCGTTTCCTGCAGGGTCGCTTATCTCGCTATTATATGACCCATAAAGATAAGAGAACGAGAATAAAGTGAAATTATGAAAAGTTGAATTCGTTTTAAATATCTACCGATTCTGCATTATTTCTTTTGCTTGCTTAATATACCAACAAAAAAATTCCTCGTACATTTTTATTAATATATATTCAAAACAGGAAGACGTGTCGGAATTAGGTAAATATTTTAAACCTATGTAAAAATATTGGAACATTCTAGATAAGGGATTGAAAAGTTCATTGTAATTTCATAGCAAGGCTCAGGAGAATACAAAGAGTTTAATGAATGTACATGAGCCGTAAATTATTGACTTGTGTTATTTTTTGGGTCTTCAACTTCCCCATTATTTTCAGTTAATGTGTACAAAACGTAACTTTGATAACCTTTGTGGACAAACCACTAATGTTTCACTAAATTGACTTACTCGTCTTCATTGTGTTAGTTTTATATATTTCCTAATTAAAACATCTGCCCGTGTCCTTTCCTTTTATAAAAAAAACCTTCGTCAATAAAGATAAAGCAAGATAGTTTAATGCACGGAGACTTTCAATATGTGAAATGAAACAAATTTCGAAAAGCTGCACTAGAATAAGTAAGCCTCAGCGACTTCGCATCGTTTGCTCATAATAATCCATAGTTTTGTAATTTAAATAGAAGATAAGTACTACTTTGTACGGAAAGGTTGGTTTCGTAATTTATATAGAGTATATGTAGGTCTTTAAAAGGAAAGGTTAGTTTCACAATGCGAAGCACTTTGCTTATCTTATGTCTGCTATCTTGGCCACTTCCTGTCATAGATAAACAGCGACTTTATTTTGGTTTCTGGAGTTTTTTCCCCTCGAGTTTTAAATTCTTCAATACCGTTTATAGTATCCTTGACATATTTAGCTTCTGCAACTATGTCATACACTTGTGTGACTGAACATAGATAAAACTCGAGCGGAAGTTGCTTTTTATGCATACATGTGGAGGCATTCGTGGTACCATGAACATGATTAGAGACATATATTATTAACACGTGTAAGTATACGTGGACCCGTCCAACATTAGGATGTCGCCCCGTGACACGTCCAACATTAGGATGTCGCCCGTGACACCTCCAACATTAGGATGTCGCCCCGTATTATACAATAACGTACCCGTCAGTTCACCGCCAATGACCATCTGTCTGGTATCTGATCCCACGCATCTCGACAAATCCGCCAACATCCGGATCCGTTTCCCCTTTTGTATGTTGTGTTTGAGGGATCTGTACGATTTGACAAGTCTAACTGGAGGGCGGGGGTCAAGAGTAAAACGAACGTCACCACGTCTACAAGAAAACATTGAGTCAATTAAATTAAACAATTTAGTATTTTATAAGAAATTTCAATCGCTTTTATGTGTTTTGTTATCATACAAAAAATATTACTTTCATGTATGATATAAAAAGTTAAAAAAAAAATACGGCTTTCGCAGCTTTCGAAGTTTTTGCACGATTTCTTTTCTGATTGTTATTGCTATCCGACCTGTAAGTAACAATTTATTTGATTGTCATGTTTGACTTTAAATGTATAACTCTTTGGCTTTCAAGATTTGATGACGGATGCCTCGCATGCTGAGCCTCGATTAAGATTATATTGTCAACTACATACATTTTCAGAGTGCGATGCGACCTGTCAGAATGAGGATAGGGGATTCAACTGTTTGCTGGACACACCTGTCATTCCGGAAGAGGAACACCCGCGGGATGTCCAGTTGATATTATGTGTCTGTATCTGCCCCCTATCATGTTCCATTTGATACAGTGTTCTTGTCTGCTGCTTAATACTCGTGTGGACAGTTAAGATGGACGACTTAAGACACTCCGTCATCATTAAAGTGGTCAAGAGTTCAGAAATACAAACAGGATAATAGCATAGAGGAGATGTTTGGTTAATCTAATCCATTCCATGTATAGTGGCGTGTAGCTGTCTTTATGATATATCGTGTCATAGAATCTCTAGATTCAGAAAACAGGAATGTCCCGGAAACTGTGAAGAATTATGGGATGTTTAGTGTCATATGGCATCGTGATTATTTTTAAGATGGAGGAACCTGCTTCAAGAATGTCAAGCATCCAGCCACAGTGATACTGTTTAAATAATTTATCGGGGTTAAAAACAGAATTGAACTTTGTTGAGATCGTTACGTCTTCGTCATGTTTCGTTTAAACGAACATCAATTTTACATGTAGCAGACGACGTCAACCATGTCACGTGGCGTAGCACAGCTTTGTTATGTTTGAATATTTTGTCTTTTTACACAAAGTGGAAGATTGATAGGGGTGTCTTTTATCTTAAACCCCGTGAACCAAATAATTATGGCGATAAATCTTGTTTTCAATCAAACTGTATCGTTGAGCATATCCAGGATGTAGTTATTCACCGATATGTATCACAATAAAATGATATGCAGAACTCGCCGGTTTCAAAAACAATTTATAAGCCAATCACCACACAAAATATAATTTGTTATATAAATAAATAAAGGCATTGCTCCAGTAACAATATGCACACTGTTATTGTCCTATACAAAAGAAATTAAAATTGTTTTTATTGTCTATGTGTGCGTGCAGTTGTTTTCTTATAACTGTTATCATATATGTAGCATAATTCTATTTGTGTACATTAAAAATCTTCCTTATTATGCAAATTATTTTATTATCTTTGTGTGTGTGCAGTTGTTTTCTTATAATTTTTATCATATATTAATTCTATTTTTGTATCTTAAAGACGTCCTTATTATGCAAAATGTATGCGAACTTTAATAAAATTACAAATGCACTATTAAGAAGTATGTACGACCAGCCAAGTCTATAAAACAACAAAGACACTAGTTGTTGTTTTACATGTATGAGGTTGTGGTTTATGTTTTATTTAATATTGCAGTTTTTTTTTTATCGTTGTAAAGGTGTTGAATGTTATTCTTTTCGTACATCCTTGTATATATATATTTAAAGATCACGTGTGTATACTTTGTTTTATGCTTTGTAATTCTTTGTCGGACTTTTGTATGAACGTTCAACATGTTGTAGTATTCATAGTTGCCCTGATTTGTTGTAAACATTACCTACAGGTTTTATTTGCTATGATGTATAAACCAAATTGAAGATCACCGAACTCAGTATCAACTGACTTTACATGTTATTCGAAGGACTTGGTATTTCACTGGCCTCTCCCTCCTCTATCAACTTTCTGACTGAAATGTATTTACTACTTGTAGTGAAAAAATATAATACCGCAAAAACGGTGTATTAGATGTCACAGAGACATTCAATACATACTGCTGTAATAAAGAATATATCATAGTCTACAAGTGTGGAGACGGAAACTAAGTGCCTTAAGCAACTGTTCAAACCATTCCTATACGATGTGTCCTTTTGTTAATGTTTTGTTGTGGTGCATTTGCGTCTCTTAAAAAGTAAATGTACCTTCGAGAGACTCCATTACTTACTTAGTTTTTGGTTTGAATAGCCAGCATATAGCCATAGATTGTGTTGTAATGTGTTTTTGGTCCGAGTCCAGTGTATACAGGTCTATCACGACTGTGCCGTCGGCGTACAATGTAACATCCCTCAGCATCTCAACAAATTCTGAAACACAAGTGTTGTAACGAATAATAGTTAATACTATACGCCTGCTGTACAGAACATGACGGCGTTATGGTGGAACTTTATCTTAATATTCATTTCACCCACAACAATTTTATCCATTTAGTGTTTTCTTTCTTTTTATATAGCATTCATTTCATTTCCTTTTTTACGTTTCTCATTTTGATATATTGCTGTAGATATTCAGTTTTTTATCTTCTATCGCAACGATCTAGAAAACTACATTCTACTTATAGCAACTACAAAACAAAACCAAAAACGAACGAAAAACAACCAACTAAGATTCAATATTTCGTTATTCAAGCACAAAAACTTACCGGTTCCTTTCTGAACTTTGTGAGAATTTGAAAATTTAATTTTGATTTGTCCGTTATCGCCATTTGATTTATGAATTTCGAAAACGTCAATGAAGTCTCCGAAAGCCGTCTCTTCTATAGGCGAATTACCCATAATGTCACATTTCCGGATGTTTGCGGCGTAGTGAACTCGCCGACCTTCAAGAAGAGCTGCTAGAACTCCTTTAAAATCGTGAAGCTTCCAAGACTTCCGTTTCCTTGGAATCACAACTGCGTCATTCATAAAATGACGTAGTCCCCTCGTTGGCGCCTTAGTTGACGTTGATACGAAAGGAACTATTTCTTCACGCTCGATGTTTCGTGTAATTAGGTTTGCCTTTGTATTCCTAACAGGTAATCTTTCAACAACCACTTTGTTTTCATTCGCTCTACGGAAACTGTTGGCAAAAACAAGAAGAAAAAAATACTTAAACATGTATTAAGAAAGATGATGATAAAGTTTTATATGTAAAAATCTTTTATTTCTTGGTTACATTCAAACACAGACCGATCAATGCCTGGTGAGGAAAACGTATAAGTTATGAGTAACACATATATACAAGAAATACAAATCTGAATATTTGTACAGCAACATTTTTAATATTGTGATTCCGAGAGATACGATAGTTTACAAATTTCGGCAATATGAAAAATATTCGCAATATTGAAACCTTCATGAAGAGCAATTGGTATGGCCTCTGTATGTGTACAATGTCGCATACTCTTTTGCATGTTCTAGCCTTCATAAGGGACTTGTTCTAGTGCTATATGCTTTCACATACAGTGGCCTTTTAACTCGGTTTCCAATCCCGCAGTTGGTACTAATTAATACAAGTTTCCTTGAATAATTTGTCTGAGTTGATAATGTCTCCGGCGAGATATATTGTGAGGCGGCACTATAAACGTCACCTTAAGTTCGCACAGTTATAATCGAGCACATCCCGATGTGGCTAAAATGTGTTTGTGTAAACAATTTCTATTTGGTAACATTCGTTTTATTTATTGTCATTAGAGCTATGCTGGCGGGAGCTTGTGTTCCGTGGAGGGTCAACTAAGTCAGGCAGGTTGAAATGTAGAGGTCAGACAAAGATATATACATCATTATGAGGGAGACTTAACTGGTTGTCACATGTACACACATTTTAATTCAGCATTTTTAGTGTGTTTATCGTTCAACTACTGAAATGAATTCTTTAAATGAAAATAAATTAATTGTGAAATGAGTCGTTTTCAGAGCCAAAAAAGAAATTTTCTATATTACACATTTGATATTCAAATTTGTCGTGTTGAAATGAACGTAATGATAGTGATATAAAGTATCAGTTGATGTCATCAAGAACCTTCAAATGTTGTGTCAATGCATAAAGAGAGAGACAGGTTGTAAAGTGATTTTATTCACGAAGTATATCGTTGTTTTATAGATACGTTTCACAGAAGCGCCAACATTACATTCGCTAATTGATTTTAGGTTTTCTTTAACATGTAAGTACAAGGTACGACCAGATGTTCACGATTTGGTTTATGTTTTTTCTCTCTGACAAATGTCATAAGTTTACATATAAAATGTTCAAATGTGTATTTTTAAGTGTTGAGTGATAAATTAGCCCACGGCCACGGAGAGATCACTATCACTATCGTGTACCTGGTCCCTTTGATCTTCTGTATCTTTCTCATTTCGTAAGGTCCCGCTGTTCTGATAACCTCCCTACCGTCGTGGAGTCGGTACCAGCCTTCGTGCCATTGCAGGGAGGTAGACGTAAGTGTTGCCGATGTAGAAATTCGCACCTGTAAAACAAGAAATGGAGACTTATACAGGTACCCTTAATATATCACCTATAGGTTTTCTGTCTATATGACAAGCTTTAGTTATACATTATACAGGTGCCCTTTTAATGTATTTATTTTTATCTAGATCTTTGTGAAATACACGTGATAGTGCACACCTGCAAAAAGAAATGCAGTTTTGTAGATTTTTGAAGGTTTAAAACAGGAATATTTGTAACATGCTGGGTATTCATAATCAGTGCATGTAGTTCACAATATAGTGTAGCACTCTCCAGTAGAGGCCAGGTATATCTACAATTTCAATGAACAGTTGCCCAAATATTGTAAAGTTATAGACATAGTTTCTATTTGCACAAAGAACATGATACGTTGAAACTTTGACCTTCATTCACGAGGAGAATTTTTTTCAAAGCTTTTTCTAGTTGGCCCTAATTTGTCTTTTGTGGTTTGTGGTTTGTATATTTAGTTTCGTATTTCAGTTTCTGTCGTTTTGATAAGAAATGAAACAAGTTAAAGGGTTGTTCAAAGAGCATTGACATTTACCCGGGTACTTATTGTAATGCTGCCTCTATATATTTCAAAATGTGTCAAGTTCGTCATATAAACGTCAAATTTAATTCTGCTCAGGCGCAAATTGGTGTTATTAATGCGTGTTAGAATTATTTAGGCCGTCAAATTTTGACAAGGGAACGTAAATCTCCATTTAATAAAGATGATATCTTGTGTATTACTGAGAGCAAGAACCACACCACCGATTGTTCACAAAGGTCATAGTTCAAGTTATGTCAACGTGACAACTACAGCTAGCGCCAACTAGCACGTAACCTAAGGGACCCGCCATTAATTTTGACCTGGTGTATCTCTCATTAATTGTTGCACAATGCAGTGATGAATCGAGAGAACCCTGGTCCGTGCTCTAGCTTTAAAAACACACATAATGTGCTAAATCTGTTACTTAAAATGTTGGTGATTAAATATTATTTTTGAAGTTTTTGTCGTCTCGGGCGGGAATGTCATTCGTCAGTGACACTTTTAGTGTTTAGCTCTGTTTAACATTACGAAGACTCTGTGTACTGAGTGCAATGTATTTTGTGAGTGGTTTATTGTCGCTATAAACGTATATTTTAACAAATTTTTACAGCATATTTCACACGTTTTATTTAAAGAGCATACATACTCACATAACAAAACTAATCACCTTAAGTTTTAGAGTGAAGCGTCATTAAACTTCGAGAATTCAAGAAAATGAGAATACCGGCTTTTTCAGTTATGTAATCTTTTTAATTCATGTTTACGCTAAGAAATGTTCCTAATAGTAAATACATCTGGTACAATGTAAGCGCTGGTATTTAAATAAAAAATAATAACCCCAAAACTTCGATTTGATTACGACAATATGTCGAACCAAGGCAGTGAAGATTAGTGTTATTATATTTACTTGTCAACAGCTTACACAATATTGATCTATACCATGGTATAATAACCTAGAAGTACACGATGAACAAGTCTAATACTGAACTGATAGACAACACTTCAGGCAGTAATGGATTCAACATGTATTGATATTCTTACTCAAACAACGAGTATTGATAAGACATTAATTGTTCTTATCTAAGAGAGAGAGAGAGAGAGATAGAGAGAGAGATAGAGAGAGAGAGACAGTAAAAGCAGGAGAAAGGGAAGGTACCAACAAGGAGAAAAGATAAAGATGATTTATGATTTAGTTTCGTTTTTACACATATTAAGAGTAAACAGGTGTGTGATTTCAGTGGTTTGTCTACATTTATCAGTGTCAAACTATACCTGGTACTTCATCATTGACTTTATCATGGGCTTCTGGCAGGTACAATATACTTTGGGGAATTATTGAGATAACAAATATCATGTATCTGCACTTTTATGATATAAAAGATGATTGATTCTATCTGAAACCACTGTTATAAACACAGATAAGGATTAACGGAATGCTTGCCATTTGTAAGCCAAGAAGAAACATTCAACACTGCGTAAGGTTACTTTTCAAACTATCGACACATATATAGAAAAGTCCTAACCAGTATCTGGTAGATTTACACCGTGGTGTTGTTGAGTTTTCAACAATGTATATTTTAAGGATTTGATTGAACATCTATTAAATGTCAGATTTGCTATTGAGGGTGACAAGTATGATCTTAAGGGTGTATTTATTCGAAATAGAACACGTGTACGCTAAAACATGGTTTGGTGTCTCTGTGACTCTTAACGTGCAATTTAATTTTGTCGAGTGCAGATACTGAATTATTACACTGCTCAAAAGCAGTTTTTAGGGCGACAGTTTGTTAAGCTTGCAATCTTGGAAGAGGTACTATAACAGAACAATATGCTTTTCGACACTTATAGATAATATATCCATATTTTTGGCCCTTTCAGTTTGCAACTTTAAATTATAGTCGTAACTTCGATTTTCGGGCAACACAAAAATATGCAACAACACAACAATATGGCAAAATTAGCTTGTGATAACTTCGTATACTCTTAGATATAAAGCTTTAGTTTGTCGCGGTGTACTCTTGTCAATATTGTGCGCTTATTTGTTTGTGTTGTCGACAGTTCACCACATTTCGAAGTTACGACAATATATATATTTATATATATATACCAATGGTTGTAGCCGGCTTCCATACCAAACTATACATTTTGTTTGGTTTGTAATGTGTATCTTAATGTGTATGACTTAATGCGCTATGCATTGTCTTTATACATAGTCTGTTGTTGTCCAGCAAAACAAATGTTTTCTTAAGGTCCTTTGCAAACAAAAAACCATGTGTAATCGCTCTACCTTACAGTATACACCAACTGACTTTTATCATTTTGTGCATGGCTGCAATAGTCTGGCCAGCCTTCGTGAGTGACTAAATATATAATGGCGAGGGGCATATGTAGCACCTTGGACCAGATAAGATGCAGTAAGGTGTTGAAGTGAACACCACTCATATTAATCGACAGTGGCGCATTACTCAGATTTCCACAAACAAAGGGTGAAATTATGGCAGTCAAAATTACCATCATAATAGACGTACATGCCAATGGAATATTTTTGTTGGCGTGGCATCTCTTTAAATGATGATTGATGCGCAGTAGATATGCGCACTTAGGACGTTAATATTCGCTTAGCCGAAGCAAAACTTCCTCCAGGCACAATTTACTGTTTAATGAATCTTTGCATCGTTTATTATAATCATTTTAACGAGTTGCAAGTCTTATTACGTGCTTTTTTCTATGGACGATTAGAAAAACCGAAAGTACCATTTTATAAAACCAAAAATAGTGGTTTCAATAGGTATTGTCAACTTAAACAGGCCAGCATACGTCAGTTACTTCGGTATAGGTTTTTAACCTAATCAACAAAAAAAAAACATAAAAATTTAAAGGTTCAACGTTTGTTAGATCAACAGTAATCGTTTCCCGGACGTGGACTATTTTCTGATCATGATGGTGCGATAACGCTCTGAATTTTGTAGGGTCACGTATTTATTGTGTACTTTTGCATTTTTCAGAGTATGTACACACGAGAAAAGTGTCACAACATCTGATATATTTAGAATTGACATTTGGGGGCTCATAAATGACATGCGCAATTCACTCAATAAAAATGATGAACTGCATGTTTAACAGAATGTAAATGCACCTAATCGTTTATTTATGCGCTCGCTTGGTATAACACCTAACTTAAACAGCAAAAAAGTCATTGTAACAGCCAATTTGTTCATAATCGTAGCCATTATCACGGAGAAAGAACCACGTGTTTGTAATATGGCGGGAGCACGTCTGTTACAGTGTTTGACGGAATACATTTGGTTGGTAATGGCGGGAGAATTTATGAGAAGATAGTGTGACATTTACCGATGTTTGACAGTTATTGCCGTGTGAATCTGATGTATCTTTTCTACTTATCACCTAGAGTAACATAATTGATTGGGGAGATCCCCATTGTTTCGATCTGAACGGCAATTCTCGTTAAATCTCACAATCTCACGTTACCGTGGTATTACATGACACCTAATTATAAATTTTACACTGAATAATTGATACATTTCTACAACCACGTGGCTTAATTGATAAATGCGGGATGTCAGGATAACTTTTATGAATAAGCATAACAAAAATCTGTTTAGTTTTTAAAGTTTTCTACAACTCTGTTTTCTGATAGACATTGATTTAAAACTGCTTTATCATCGGATTTTGCTATCAATTCATGAGCTTTTGATCGTTTCCTCATTTCTATAATAAAGAATTTGCTATTTTTTAAACTTTGAATACGATTTTACATTTATATACTAGAAATAACGGTATTACACTTTGGGCCGCACAATAGTCGGACAGAGGAAGACTATCACACATTGGGCCGCACAATAGTCGGACAGAGGAAGACTATC
>JAUMGZ010197537.1:0-12760 GCA_032359645.1 Pododesmus macrochisma | reverse complement strand
ATCACTGCAAATGCGCTTCTGACGTAGCATCAGTGACGTAAATTCATTGTTACATAGCACGTAACATCGATCTGGATACCAAATGATGACGTTATTTCAATGTTTATAAAGCACGTGAAATCGATCTCAATACTGAGACAGATTTATATATTACCCCTATTTTGTGAGATTTTCTCGTCTAGTGGACGAGAAATTCTTGCAACGGACACTAAAAAAATGATTGGGGGAGATTTAGATGTTTAGAAGAATTCTTCATGAATTAACATCTGATGAGTGTAGAGATACATGTTTGGATGGGATATTATGTCCTAATATAGCAAAGTTACAAATGAATATCATGGCAACAACAACAAAAATTATCACTGAGTTAAAAAAGCAAGAAATAAAAACAATAAATATATAATAAAATATTAAAAAAAAAAAAAAATGATGATGATGATGATGAAATAAAATTCAAAAAAAATTATTAATGCAGACTTACATACATTGGTCACCCTGCATAAAATGAATTGATGTAATTTAACTTGTTAATAAGAATTTGTTCTTCCGGTTCTATGATTAAACAGAACGTCTGAGGCACAAGTTCATTATCAGAACAAAAAATGTTACAGGTCTTTGCATGATTCTTATATTAGAATAGAATATATTGCTGTATTATTAGCAATTTGTTGCTTTTAAAAAAGTTTTGATTTTGACATAATCATATTATAAAAACAGTAACACGTGTAAATAAAATTCTCACTTTTAATATTTTAAACAATTATTACTGATTGAATAGTATACCTTTTCATTAAAATCTTTGATATCAACTATTTTTCAGAGTTATCGTTCTGGATCAAGGTTTGATAAAGGAGTATGATAGCCCACCCAACTTACTGAAGGACAAGAGTTCTATTTTCTATGGAATGGCCAAGGATGCAAATCTTGTATAGATACTGTAATATTTGTACTTATTCATGTTACTTATACAGTGTAATGAAGGCTGACTTCATGTTTTTCAGTCCGTCTGGACAACTTCCAAGTCAACCTTATCTATACCAATCCGTCTCAGGTTTCACATTTTCAACTTCGTAAAAACCACTGTGACCATTTTGACAAAACTTGATGTAGATGCTCGATGCATGGTCCCCTTTCAGATTTGTGTCCAATTAAATAGTGTTGCCAAACTCCATCCAATATGACAAGCATGACTTCTGAATGACGGAGACCTTTTTGACTTCTTGGCAGGACAGATTTTCATGAATCCTGATGTAGATGTTCCTTGCATGGTCCCTTTTCAGATTGATGTCAAACGTTGCCAAACTCCCTTTAATACATCTGCCATAACTTTTGATTGACTGAGACGGTTTCCACGTATTCAAGACAGTTTATTCCAAGACTATTTAGGTAATCCAATATTGCTGTCACGGCCTCAGATTGACTGAGACCTTTTTCAAGTTTCACTCAGGGTTGGTTGGTCCGTTTATGAAATTCTTGACTGATGTTCATTGCATTAAAGAAAGCATATCAAGTATACAATCTGGTGTATAGTACATTTATTAGATTGTGTACATACAAATGCAAAATACTCCTTGAATTTTAACATAGTATAAACAATGTCATAATTTTGTTGGTTACGCAAATTATCTATATTAAGTATATTTAATAACAAATATTCTTTCATTGTTAAAGTATCAACGTGGACGTTTAGGCCAAGTGAACCTCTTGTTAAAGAAAGGGACCATCATATAAAGATGTGGACTCGATGCCTTAGATTTATTTTTAAAGAAATATCTTATAGGGATTAGTGACCTATATTTTGATTGTTGGTACTATTAATCTTTATTGTGTCTGTTGATTGTTGGGACTATAATTTGGGAAACTGTGACCTATATTGTGTTTGTAAAGTCTATTATATAAGAAGCATCGCTCTATACTTTTTGTTTGTTTAGACTATTATTTGGGAAGCTGTGACCTGTATTGTGTTTGTGGGGACTATTATACAGGAAGCAGTGACCTATATTTTGTATGTAGAAACTATTATCTAGCAAGAGGTGACCTACATTTGTTTGTCAAGACAATTATTTAAGAACAATTTGCCTCAATTTGTTTGTATTGACTAATATATAAGATGCAAGCAATTGTTTTAATCATACCAATGGTGTATTTGTCATATTTTTACAATGCATAAGATAGGGATAATTATATAAACACAACAAAACTACATAACATGTACACACTGCAGTAAAAGTGTAAGTATAGGTATATCTACAAAAGTGCTTCCGATGTTTTTCATGTTGTACATTATAAAACTGTTTTATAAGTGTGAACAACTATAAACTGTAGTTAAAAGTAAGAATATATCCTTAAATATTGTCCACTGTCCAAAGAAACAATGTTTTATGCTGACTATTTTGAGAAAATGCCCTAGAGATGAAATTGGATAAAATATGGACATTTTCATCAAAATATTTAAAATTAATGAGTTATATTTCTAAAATTATTGTATATCTGAAGTATTTTCTCTGGAAAAGAGTTTAAGATAAAAGTTTTAAAAAGGTCAACACACTGAATCCTTAAAATTTCATAAACAAAATTTAATACTTTCAAGAAAAGAATTGTTTATAATTGGAAAATGTTATGGACTGCATTTGGAAAATAAAGTTTTATGATTGCTTTAAGGGTAGGTGAAACAGAGTCTTTTGATCAATGGTACTTAAACTTCAGTGTAATTGTAGGGCACCTAATGATAATAATCTTTCATATAAAGAAAGAGCATGGCCTGAAGTTTGCCAATATTGCTAAGATTTGACAAAGCTTACTTAAAACAATTTCTGATGAAAAAAAAAATTAAAAAAAAATAACCTTGCATATATATCTTTATAGTTTGACTGTATAAACAGATAGCATGTATTGCAATAAAATTTTCAAATTTGCTTGAAAATTGTATTTTTTTAAAAGTATTCTTGTTGCAATATTTGCAATTCATTAAAAGTCTACCCAGAGTAAAAAAAAAAAAAAAAGCTATCCCTTATCTTAAACAAATAGGCTGGAGAACCTGATAATTAATTATTTTTGTTGCTTCATCTTGGTGCCTCAATCAATGTCTCTTTCAATTTGATGTATTTATTTAACCACTATTAATGAGTTTTTAAACTAAAAGTTTACTGAGTGTATTTGTGTGACATTGTTGTGTTCTGGATGTCACTAGAAGTTATTCCTTTTTCTTGTTATTATTTATTACAATGATTACATTAAATCTGTGCCATACACAATGCATAGCAACTGTGATTGTCTCCCTTTATTTACAATCTTTTTCTATTATATACAATTTTGTATTCAAAATGTTTAATTATGAAACTTATGATTAAGGCTTAATATCTTTATTTAAGTATACTGATTATTTGAGTATACTGATAAATGGCATATTACAATATTGTTAATCTTTTCAACAAAATTTTTGATTAAAGAACAACAGAAAATATTTTAGCCGCTCATATATTGTGCACTTTTTGTATTATATGAGAGGTTTAATATGAATGTGTGTATGCATAATTTCTTGTATAGTGATAGTGCAAGACCATTGTTAATTCAAAGCGTTTTACCAATGACAAAAGAGTTGACTTGGAGTATTTTGCAGTCGTTCTTATATAATAAATATTTATGCACTTTACTTGGAGTTACCGTAATACAATGTGACTGATTTCCATGTTTGCTAATTTTTAAGAAATTTTGACTTCATTGTGTGATTTACTTATGTCACAGTGTGATTATTCGATGTGTGTTGTATAATCGTGTATGAATATTTAATATTTGATTTATAATCACGTAAACAGTAAATTTCACTTCAGTGTATGCTGTTCTAAAGTCTAAAATTAAATCCAGCTTATTTTCTTTCTATTCATGAGCATATGTAATATCGATCTCACATATAATTACTTAAATATAACTCAGATCTAGGTGTTTAAATTGACCCTTGTATTGATTAATCTCACATTTTGTTAATTTCAACTAATTCCAGCTAAATTATTGGGATGTTTCACAACTTTAGCCAAATTGTTGTATCAATTAAAAATAATTTTAAAAAAAAATGAGAAGAAAAGTAATATTAACATTTAAAAGTAGTTAAATTGTTTCACAAGAATATTATTTAAATAACCTTTTATCGGCAAAAGTATATTTAACTGTTACAACAGATATTACAGAAAGTCTCATGTGTTTAAAATATAGCCTTTAAATATTTAGTGTTATAAATAACTCCACTTGATTGACATTCATAGAAACGTATAGAATATATGCTTAGAACCTTTTGTTTATGAGGTATATGTTATTATGAAATATTTTTATTACCAATGCTAAACTTACATATCTATTGAACCAATATATTAGAGCGTATGTTTACACTTCAAAGGAATTATGTGAATATATATTTATATAGCTTCATGATGTATTATTTTTAAGTACACATATTTTTTTTCTTTCAATTATTTGATTGTGAGCCTCTAGATCTGACTTCTCATTTTCCGTTGGTATGGTGACTTTAGGGTCTTTTCTTTTCGGTTAATTTTTTCGATTTTGTTTCCATTTTATATGTGCTTCCCTTGTTTTTTTCTTGGTGTGCCTGCTTCCATAGACTTGTGATATGTGGATAGTGTTTTGGGGCTTTTATATCTTGGTAAGCGAGTTTGCAGTTTAATGCTTTCAACTTTAAGATATTTGTTCTTTTAACTCTTAGTTTATTCCAAGTATACAATACATCCAAAATATATATTTACCAGTAATCAGTGATAAGTGATATAACTCTTTATTTGAAAACCACAGTGATCATATATTATAATGATGTTGAATTGTTGGTTTTAGTTGTAAGGTTTCATTCATATTAGCACAAAGGACAAACTTTGGTGCATGTATGACTGAACAGTGGTAGTGTCATCTGATAGCAATAATTTATGGCAGATATTTGTGCAATGTCCAGTAATATTACCTCAAACTTGCAGTATATTATGCAGATATACTTATAAAGTAATATTGTCTTGTACATGCATTACCATATTCAGAGATATTGTAATGATATCTTGAAGTAATATTTCCCCAACCATTGTATTAAAAAGCATTGTCTAAACATAGTCAGTTGATAACCGTCTTCTTGTAGATTTACCTCAAACGTTCAATAAAGATTGTTTAACGATTGATTGCATTGATATCCATTATCTTATTGTTATGTATAACCACATTAAATCAAATGTTGCCAATATACTTCAATTGAAGCCCAGGCCACCTTTATTTAAAATTCTGACAAACACTAAAACTGTACTTATACATTGCTCTTCCAGTCTTCATTTTGTGATGTTGTTCTGAAACATATCTCAGATATTTACTTGATAATATTTATATATTATATTGTCCAAGTACACTGTGATTTCCATCATTTAGTACTTAACAACATTCAACATCAGGATCGAATTTAATATGTCATAAGTGATTTTGAAATATCGTATCTATACATTGCAATGTTATCATTTAAAAAACGAATACTGTTAAAAGTGTTTTTTTGTAACACATCTTTAAAATTCATGCCGCAACATTGTCATCTAACGAATTCATGGTCCAACGGTAGAAAAATTCTTGCTCTGCTCTAGTGAAGAGATGGTCCGAATGGTAGAACATTAATTTGTTCTACTTCTCTAGTGAAGAGATGGTCCAAATGGTAGAACATTTTTTCTACTGCTCTAGTGAAGAGATGGTCCAAATGGTAGAACATTGGTCTACTGCTCTAGAATTTTTTTTGTTGGTGTTTTTTTGCATGTATGTTTTCTCTTACTATATTGATACAGTGTACATCCATTTTTTAGTGTGTGTGATACAGAGAACGATTTTAGAATGACTTTATTTTTTGTTTAGTATGCTTTCATTATCAGTACGATATAAAAACATTGATGGCATGTTTACGAACACAACACATCTGTAAACATCACATCACAGATGTTTTGATAGTTTCAGCAAAACCACGCTTATCTATTATGGTAGAGGGTTATGAAGACACTGTCTAACAATAGTAAAATTGTTGTTGTTTGTGAAGTTTATGTTTTTGTTTAAGTGCTAATTCTCTATGTGAATATAGGGAATATTTGTTTACAATTTCTTTGTTGAATAAGTACATATATTTTGTTAAGTGTTGGACCTGATATTATTTAAAGCTTGTATTACAGCGATCCTTGGTTAATTGAGTGATAAATGTATTCTATAGAAATTATTTAATATCCCTTGTGGTGTAGATGTAATACATACATAATTATATATACTTATAAATTAGTCATTTGATCTAGACATATTTTTTTATTTCAAATTTAAGTGCTGTATATCATACTTTTGTACAAAGTTTCATATTAATCAGTTACACATTTTTGTAATAAAAACTCTGCAAAGAGCCGATTTTCTTTAATTTTATTCTATAATTGTTGAACTATGTGTTAGTAAATTAGAAACCCTTCTCATAGGTTTTGTTTGATACTTTTGTCAGTATACTATGGAGGCATTTAACGATGAACTTGGCAAAATTAAAGTCGGTGACAAAATGCATTTTATAAAGAGGTGTATTGTTTCTTTTGACAACAGAACATTAAATGGTTTAGTTTCCTTTAATGGTCACAATGTCGTTTTCTAACATAAGCCTTGAAAATATGTTATTTAGCCAGTCAATCCATTTCAACCTTTATTCCGCCTCAACTATTGAAGAGATATTTCAATGAAGCTTCAAGTACATGTGTCATTTTTAAGGAAATCACAACAAAATAGTAAATCGAAAAACCAAGACGATATTCTAGGCCGTAAGTCCATAGGCATTGGCAATCAATAAGAAAACGTTGGACGCACACAGAAAAATGAACCAAAATATACATTACTAACTAAAAATGGAAACATCACGAACTTCTATACATATATCTGTTATCTTTACTGTAATGATAACTATGTCTAATTAAGGAAAGCTATGCTGACTTGAGTTTATCTTCCTTGTTGAGTCAAACAAGTAAACCAGGTTGAACTGTAGAGGCCAGGCAGAGATGTGTTTTGCAAGAGAAAAAGCTGATGGTTCATTGTACAAGGATTTTAAACACCTTGCATGCTACAATTAATCATAATGGGCGGAAACGTCGCAACATCGGCTCGTGCTTCCTCCTGTACCATTTCTATGGTTTCCTGTTTAATTCTTCGTCCGTTCTCTTTCATTTCGAAGTCGGTCATAGCTAATGTCATGTTCTTGTAATGTCCCCTTGTACACCCGGTAAAGTTAGGATAACTTGACAGCACAAAAAAGCTATACAAGACCTAGAAATTTATGACTATGTCAATATGACAGCACTGAAGAAAGGAATAAAATCAAACAATTTTACTACAAAGTTGCTGTTGTGACTAGGCCCAAGTCGTATTGTCATAGATGCGTTTACTAAACAAACAGTTCCAATATAGGACTAAACCTCAAAAACTAGAACAAACCACAAGAAAATAGTATGAAATCACGACAAAATGTAGAACGGAGATATGACAACACAACAAAAATGCAACATTAAGGCAATTCTCGGATTACCCTCAAAAGTCGTTTCTATGATTAGTTTTTACGTTTTGGCAATTTTACCTCACGGTCACAGAGAGCGCACCATATCAGGGGAGGTAACCTAGTCTATAAGTTGATCGGCGCGAGTTATTTCCCTTTACTGAAAATCTCCTATATTAAAGGAGAGAAACAGTGCTGTTGATAACAACAACAAACACTATGCATCGTATAGCCGGAAGATTTGCTTCTACATCAAAGGCAAAAAAACAACAAATATTGTTAGCCAATTTATCAAAGCGCCACACGAGTGTAACAGGAGATATTGTGGGTGCATGTAGGCACGACCATACCTACTGTCAGCCTTCAGTGGACGAGAACAACGTTCCCAAACGACCACAGTCACCAGATGAAACTGACATACGTGGCCAACATGACGTGCAGGTAAGTGCATGCCTTCTGGTATATATTAGTTGTTGATACTTGCAACAGGCCATAGTCGATCATAAGACAATGCATTGCTATAAACAGTAGGTACACAATTCAGTATATTTATATACTCATGCGTCGGAACGTTTGACACAGCTGTGACACGTACACATGTATGAAACGTTGCCATTCAAACATAATTTATATACAGAATAAACAGACAAAGCACCTCAATGTGGTATAGATTTTATCCGATTGAGAGCAGGCTCATCAACACGAGAACACATTTAATGAATAAATAAATACTTTTTGGAAACAAACATTATAAAATGTTCATTTACACAAAGAACAGTCAACACCTGGAATAGTCTTCCAGCTTATGTGGTAGGTGCACCAACAATCAGACAGTTTGGATTTAAATTGGATGACCATTGAAAAAGCATATGTTTCAAAAACAATACAATTTTGCTTAGTGAATTATAAAATCCTATTTTATAGTCATGATAAATCTATGTGTATATGTAAAAATTAAAGATCTCTGATAAAATGTAGTTATCAATGTTATGCGTGTATATAAATTTTAGGTACAGGCACAATACAACTTTGACTTATTCAAATGTGTTATATTGCAGGAAGTGCTGTCCTGGCGAGAGGGTAGACGTATCGTGGAGCTTGGTGTGTTGGCAGACATGTTAGAAAAAGGGTGTTCATTTTGTGGAGCATATCTTTATCTTCACAAGTGTATTTCAGAACACCGTTTTGGCTTAGGGGGTGTCCTCAACATTAAGTGTGAAGCATGCAAAAAAAATGACAACCATTCCAACTGGGAAGCGGCATCAGACACGGCAACCTGCGCCCACAGATTGTGTGAAGAGATCAACTATTTGGGATGTCAATACCAAAATTGCTGTTGGTATGTGTAAAGATATATGCCAGGCCTAATATGTGTTATAAGGGCACCTACATGTAGGATGTTTACATAAAAATAACTGTTAAATGTTTATTCAGATATCTCCAGGTCTCATAAACAATGATAAATGTCAAAGACAAATCTTCAATGCTAGATCTACAGTTCGTATCTATTGGTAGATTCCTTAATAAATTGAAGAATGATGAAGGAATTTCTATAAAAAATCTCTGAATAAATATGCCCATTACACGTGTGTACAAAATATTGATTTATCTACATTGATCCAAGAGTGAAGTGCTGTTTAACATTTAAGGTTATGTATGGACTGGTCTGCTTGTAACAGTGCACACTTATAGCGACCTTTATAGTGTTGCCTCACTGAAACATCATCCTGCAAACAAACATAGCATTTAACTTAGTCACATTATTCTAAAACTGAACATGCCCATCCTTCCCATGTCCTTATAATGCAGAGCGTCCAGCAAGGTGTGAGAAGTATTCCTATTTTAAAGTCTTATTAGGCATGACTTGGCAAGGGATCGAACCCACAATCTTTGCATTCAGATTTTGATTAAAAAATAAAAGTCAAGATTTCATGTAATGTTAATGAGGCCTCCATAATTTTACATGTTTTTTTTTTGGTAGGTATGCTGCACTCAGGAATTGGGGAAAGAAAGATAAATATGGTGTTGGCTGCCCTTAACATCCCGACAATTCATCACACTACCCTTAAATGTAGGGAGCGAGAAGTAGGCCAGGCAGTGGAGACCATTGCTAAAGCGTCCTGTATTGAGTTTGCTGATGTGGAAAAATCTCTCACCAAAGTAGATATGTAAGTTATTATATAACACAATTATATATAAGTTAGACAATATAAGTTTTAATTAAATTGCCAAAAGTAAGGTTCAATCATGCCGGCTAACCAAAAGAAAATAATGTGTACTCTATTGTACCATCCTATTGTCAAGTGCACACATAGCTTGTGATAGCATATATTTTATCTAAACAATTTTTTATTAATCTTGAAGCTGTGATATCCTGAAATAGAAGGCAGATTTTGAGCAAATGCATGCAAGTCAAGGTTACAGGTCAGTTAGAAGTCAACCAAAAAATAATATCTCAGAAACTTCTGTCGATACAATATTCAAAAGTGTGACCCATCTAATATCTGATTTAACAGAAATGATGGTGATAATGACAAAATTCTTCAGGTGTCATTTGATGGTGGATGGCAAAAGAGAGGCAGCAGTCGTTCATACAACAGCCTGTCAGGTATAAAATATTAGCAACATGATTGATCTAAGTATGTAAGCAAACTGATCGGTTTAGTTCAGTTGAAGTGGTGTTAAATGTCTGTTGAACACATTTGAGATTATTATACCCCCCTGCATAGGGGATTTCAAGAACCGCTGATCTTATTTCAACCAAACTTGGCAGGAAGTATTCCTAGGTGTCAGAAAAATCTTTATCAAGGTCACAGGGTTAAAATTCAAGGTAAAAGTGCCTTTGATTATAAACCTTGTCCTGTTTTCTAACAATTGCTGCTATACTGTAGAACTGTCATACATTTGTTGCAGGCCATGCTTCCATGATTGGAAAACATACAGGAAAAGTGGTTGCTTTTGATGTCCGGAATAAGCATTGCAGAACCTGTCAAACAGCACAAAAAGTAGGAAAGGATCCCAGCCCGCACGACTGTCGTAAAAACTGGAGTGGAAGTTCTAAAGCCATGGAACCTAGCATGTGCGTGTCTATGCTGAAAGAACTTAAAATCAATGGAACTGCTGTCCATACAATCATCATGGATGATGACACAACATCTATTGCAAAGGCCCGAACAGAGGTGGATGCAGGTATCAAGAAAAGAAGTGATTTTAACCATACTAAAAAACACTTGACCTCCAAATTATTTAATTTACAGACCTCAAAAAAATACAAACTGTTGAATTCAAAAACGATATATCACATCGGCAAATGTTTCGCATATAACATAAAACAAAACCAGCAAAATAGTGAAACACTCAAAAGCAGCATTACTTCTATAGTACCACATATGTTTGGTGATCATCACAATTGCAAAGAGATTTGGTGTGGTTTTCTTCAGCATCCAGATACGTATATTCCAAAACGACTCCCTTACAAAAAATATTTGACTGGAGAGAAGTTGAGAAAAGACTTGGATCAAATCATGAGTGTATATGCTAACCAATCAGACCATCTGATGAATCTTGGCAGCTCACAAAGGAATGAAAATTTCAATAACGTCGTGGCTAGCAAGAACCCAAAATCCTGCCATTACTCTGGCTCCGAAAGTACATGCTTCCGAGTGGCGGCAGCAGTGGCCCAAACCAATCTAGGAGAAGCTTATGTTGAAAAGGTAAGTGACCATCAATGAGGTAGGTTTATAAGCTTTATAACCTTAAATAATTGTTAACTTATTATACTAAGGCTTCAACAAAGTTTTTTTGTTTGTATTTGCCTTGTCCCTTTATCCTCCCTTAGTGTTTTTAGAGCATACCTTTTACATCTTTTCATACGTAAAGTCATTAAACTTAATATGTAAGTACAGAAATGCAGTGTTGTCTATGAAAACTAGGTTACTGTGACCTATATTTGGACGTTGGTCGCCCTATTTTGAGTTATATCTGGTGTTTAGACAATATTTTGAAACATACATGTATAATTATTGAAGCACAAGTGGTGAGGCCCAACTAGCCAGCACATGCATGTCCTCTGCATATTCCAATAGTATATAATCTTTTCTAAAACCTCCTCTGTTTTAATGCTTCTTACTCCTTAGTTGATAAAGTTATCTGTACCAAATTTAATTATATCCGAAAACAATAATAAGAATAATTATAAGCCCCAACATCCTATGGTGCTCTGTTCACAATCCAGATGTACTTTTCTGTTTTATAGTTTGTTTTCAAATTTCAATTTGTTGGACAGGTCAATAAGAACATGTTGTTGTCACCTGGAGGCTACACTACAACTGCCACCAAGCGCAATGACAGGAAAAGAGCCTACCAAGGAAAATATGAAAATAGTAAGAAGTACAAGAAAAGACGAATGGAGAAGAAGGATTTTAAAAGGGAAGATGATACAGCCAAGGAGACAAGAGAGGGTAAAACATACCAATCAGGAATTGTACTCCAACAGTTTACATCTCAAGATGTGGAGGAAATTCCTGCACCTGTGATCGAACCAACTGCTGAGAGGTTATCAATTGGAACTCATACATGGATTTTCTTTGACTTGGAGACTACTGGGCTAGGTAATTCTACATCTATATTTAATTAGGGCAAGCAGCCAGTGAAGGGATCGATCCTGGGTGAGTCATGTCTAAGACATGCATCTTGTTAATGTAAGGACAGGGGAAGAACATGTGTGTTCAGTGCCAGGACACATCATTCAAAATAGAGTTCACTAGCACGTTGGCCAGTGGTTAGGGTGCTCACTGTGTGCTGGTAGACTGGTGCTGGAACCCACAGTCGTGGGATTGAATCCCGGTCAGGTCTATAATAAACCTAAAAGTTTAAACTTAGGCAATCTACTTGCTCCCTGCTAAGCGCCAAAACATTACTGGGTAGGAGGAGGACTGGTTTGCTCGGTGTCGGGATAATGTGACAGAGTGAAGTATCATGTTAATGTGTCTGTGGCGTGATATTTCAGTGAGACAGCACTACAAAGTTGCCATCAGTGCACAATCTCACAAGCAGACACTCTCTTTATTACCTAGACATGAGTTAAAGGGAGGTTAAACCCCAATGACACAAACAAACAAACAAATTTGTTATGGCCCATCTATAAAGAATTTCAATTTTATTTTTCAGGACTCAGTGACATCACCCAGCTCTCAGCCAAGAAAGGGGACATCACTTTCAACCAATTTG
>JAUMGZ010197504.1:0-12762 GCA_032359645.1 Pododesmus macrochisma | reverse complement strand
GTGAAATGTCTCCTTCCGGCGAAGAAATGTGCGGTGTAGACACATATCACCGACCGTAGTACAGCCGAGGTTTGAATAAAAGTAACGGATACACCCGAGGTTTGCCGATTGCAAACTTAGTTCTCCATCCCCTAAAGTTACTACATACCACAAAATTAAGCTCTAGGCCTTCTCGTTTATTAGAAGAGGATTTTTGAAGTTTTGTCAATTTCCCCCCTCTTCTTGCCCCCTAGTTGCGCCCCATAGGGGACCAGCCCCTTTATTTGAACAAATCGGAATCTCCTTCTCCAAAGGATACTTCCTACCACGTTTTGATAAAAATAGTACCGTGGTTCAGGAGAAGAAGTCGAAAATGTTAAAAGTTAACGACGGACGACGGACGGACAACGGACCACGGACGGGATTTTTATGAGAAAAGTCCAATCTTAGACCTTCTGTCCAGATGGACTAAAAAGACCATAAGAAAACAGTACTTCCATATTAAATCTGGCTTTATGCTGTACATTTTCTGTCATTGTATATAAAGGGACATAACTCAAATTACTAATATTAAGATGGTCACTAACAATTAAGCAATTTACATTTGATTTTATCGATTTGAAAGTATTTTATTATTCTGCAAATCATTTTGTATTATATAACTTTCCTTAGTCCAGCGTAATTACATCTACTGGTATATAAAACACATGTATTTTGTGGATGTTCTACATCATAACCATTTTGATTTTTTGTCACCGTTTCCCCTTTGCTCTTTTAGCTTTGCTTTACTATAGTCTTTTCTATTCAAAATATATTTTCTCTGTAGCGTCCATTAATAACTGCTGCTTTGAAGCAATATCTTGGGTTCGGAACGGGGGTGTCTCACACAGAGTATTGGCTCTTTCCTCTTATCAATATCATATTTATCGGCGGCATGTTTCAGATTGCTTTTTTGTATTATTATACACAGAACTTTTGCTGTATTTGATCTAATATCAAATATTGTTATGCATTTACCTATTTGTGTTTGTTATAGCATATTTAATATATAAATGATAATACTTGTTGGTGAGGATGCTTTAGGCAATACTATAAACACTTTACTTCCAAGAAACATTTTACTTGTAACTATGTATATACACGTTTTTAGGGGAACATCTTGATTGTGATGCTTTTGGGATGTGTTTAATGGTTTTTAAGAAACAAAAGAAAGAAAGAAAGAAAGAAAGAAAGAAAGAAAGAAAGAAAAGGATTTGAAAAGAATAGACAGAAAGATAGTTGTAGCAATAAACATAATAGAGACAAGTGTGGATTAAGAGAAAAGGAGAACAAAATTGAGAAGTTTATGTAGTTGGATGCGAGACATATAATCTTCCAATCAAAAGGTTTTACATTTTTTCAGAAATACAAAGAAATGGAAAGAGAGTATCCATGTATCAACAATTGCTTGTGGAAACAGAGCCCCGATGGCGATAGTCTCTCTGAAGTCCGCCGTCCTGTTCACAAACTCGCATCTTATATTCCACATATCTGCAGAACTTCGCCTGCATGACTATTTCGAAAAAACGGTTAGTTATATATAATTTGTTTCTTTTTTATTTGACTATCTGATCAGACGAATGCAGCTGCAAAGACAATTATTATATTTTGTTCGGAAGTACATTACAGTTTTTTCATTTCTTTTTACACGTGAAGTTATCAGAGTACGTCAGTAGTAAAATAATACCTTATAAATTGTGATACATTCTGTATAAAACAACGTAAAGTAGCACAGATTGTATTATTTATTAATCGCATTTTATTCAGAAGCATTAAATATAAACAATGTGAATTAGTGTGAAAGAAATAATGCCATGTCAAATCTTTTAGCTCGTAACATATAATGTAACATTAAAAACAATAAAAAGTGTTCAAAAGTTGATCGGAACACTATTTTCTTCAATGTTTAAAAAATGCAAAAAAAAATTTGATGACCCTGCGTGGATAAAAATGGATAATGTGCTATCACAATTGTGCATTTCATAGATTCTGAATTAATGACATTGAAATAATTCTTTTTTTAAAACTATATTTAGCTAAACTCATGGCCACAAAATATTAGACAGAAATTCGATTTCTACTTATACAATATCACTAAGAAAGACAAGCTTTGGAATGAATCACCATTCAGACTTTGCGTTGCAGAAAGACTGTTCCTTCCTGTAAGTATAACTTCGTTAAAGAAGGCCTCGCAAATATATAAATTAGTTTCCATATACTGACACATATAGTCCTTAGTAAAGAGGGCCCTTCTTCAATTTCTTGGTTATCTGTCTTTGATTATATAACATCATACAATTCGACCGCATACGTAGAATGCGATCATGGAGATTTTTACTCCTTGTCACACTATCTTTACCGCTTTTCTTTTATGATAATGTTGCGTTTTCTATTACTATCCTGTTACTGGTTTTTTTCATTGCTCTTACGTTACTTTATAAGTGACATATTTTTAAGGTGACAAGTGCTCCTTTTTTAACAGTGGAAAGGGTTTCCATACACCGGAATGTCGCGGAAGCATCACGGCGTGACACACATGCATGTGTAGTAGGAAACGCTTACCATATCGTGAGGACCGGGTTTCGATTCTAGTTTTCAATAGAAGTTCGTGATGTTTTCTGCTTTAGTTCATAAATGTATATTGTGTTCTTTTTTCTGTGGACGTCCCACGTGTTCCTTTTGACGCCAGTGTGATATTTGTACCCGACTTGTTAAATTAAATTGCCAGCCTTTTGAATTCACATAAACCTTTATCAAATTGTCATTTGTTAAACATCTTTTAACATATTTCGTGATCATCGTATAACATCTAATACATGTACCTCAATATGTCAAGGAGCTAGAGGCACCACCGATAATTTACAAATGTAGAAGAAATCGTTTTTAATTCCAACATTATTATATTATACTCATACATTTGTAGGTCAGTTCCATCATCATGTAAACACGTGTCCAGAGGAATACGTTTAAATAAAAATTCCTGTTTTGACTACGCGCACAATTTAAATTTTGGCAAGACAATTTTGAAGTATCGTTGGGTATGGTTTTTTTTAAAATCATAACCATCGTGTATTGTATACCACTGTTACTCTTTGGCTCTGTAGCTTTGCTTTACCGAAGTCTTGTCTTTTCAAAATTCCTTTTTTCTCTAGCGTCCATTAATGACAACAGCTATTAGCAAGATTTGGGGTTCGGGACGGGTGTGTCTCACACAAAGTATTGGCTCTTTCCTCTTATAAATATCATATTGATCGGAGGTATGTTTCAGATTGCATTTTTATATTAAATATCATATGCGATAACAAGCTACGATTTTGCAATGAAAATCTAAAATAGAGACAACCGTCAAGGGTAAATTTCGGTGTTTGTAGAACGACTATTGGTTATTCGTCGATACAGAGTATTTCACCGATATCGTGACAAAAGACCAAAAGAGAAAAATGAAACGATAGGACAGGAAGTGAAGCGTCAATAGGAATGGGAAATCAAAGCAAAAAGCAAAGTGCAGAAAGAAGGATAAGTTCATGCAACGGCGTTTCCGCCTACTCTTATATTGAACTTTACATGAGGATATTTATCGTGCAAGGGGGTTAAAACGCCCTGTATACGATTTGTCGTCCCCACCGAATGACGTGCAGATCATTGTCTGACCCCTACCCTTCAACCTGTCTGACTTGGGTGACCCTAACAGGAACTTAAGTTCCGCCAGCATAGCTCTCCAGGTCATCGATACACTCAGACCTCCCAACAACGATAAGCACAGATGAACTTTTAAGAATGGTTGGTTTTCGCAGAACAACTATAAGTCAAATATCTACTCATGATCACCTTGCCAGCAATCTAAGTTGATTAATTTTACTACTATTAAGGTTAGCCTCCATACATTTGCATTTGATTTGTGGTGGTAGTGAGAACATGGAATGTAGTAGAAATGTTCTTTTAAGAAGAAGCGTTAGAAGTGTTGTTTTAATTTCAAACCGTGGTTTCAAAAGTATTGCATATACTTTTCACATGTTCAAAACACCTTCTCAAACGAATTTTGTTTGCACTGTGTAGTGGGTTGAAAATGAGGCGTTTTTCCCCAGTTTTTCTTTTAACCAAATGTGTCGAATTGTGGTGAAAGGTCTCACGAGATAACAGATTATGTACAAGAATCTAATTTTAATAACTGCACGCTTTTGTGTAGTATGTCTCCTTATATTTCTTATCGAATTCCTTTTACAAAATCTTACACTTAGATAACTGTCAGTCTAGTACAGCTCAGTGCCTTTTAGTGATACAATTCATATAATTTGCTTCTCCGAATGCTCAACATAGCCGCATGCTCTTTTGATAATTTATATATTTAGCCTCTCGGTTATTACAAAATCAGGATGTTAGGAAATTAATTGATATCACAACAATCTTCAAGACTTGTAATCCATGCGTACAAACTTAGGACGGTTGCCAAGCACGAAACTAGGCGGTGTGGTTAAACTGGTGAAAAAACCTGAACCTTCCCACTTACAGCATGAGACTAGACGTCTTAGGTATGAACATGCATTCAAATGTTTCGTACAAATTGCAATCTGAAAGAACCCTTCAATAATTATATTATTTATAAGAAGAAAGAAACAATACCCTGTGTGAAACACCCTCGTCCCTAATTACACGTCTAACTTTGAAGCAGCCGTCATAAGTGGACGATTTAGAGAAAATGAATTTAGAATCGACAAAACCTGGGTAAATCAAATTAATCAATTCATTCATTCAATCGGTAATAATATAATTGTTGATATGTGTTTTTCTACCATACTAAGTTGCATCATTTTGCTTGATATGGATGTTCATATCTTTATCCGTCTGGTCTTATCTGTCTCTGCCTGTTGTTCATTCATGTTTAATACTTTTTCGAAGACCAATCCCGTTTTGCGTGCTTGTTAAGAAGGTTCATGTTCAAATTTGTGAATGTTTGTCCATGTGGTTTGCGACCAATCTCCACGAGTTAAGTTGAAATATTAGGATTCTATTAACCGATTTAAGGATATCATTTAATTCGATAAATAGACATCTTAATTCGTTCTGTGGTAAATATTTTGTGTTATGGGTTTATGATGTTGTTATTGCCATTTGGTGTTTGTAAGTGTTTCCCGTGGTTAACCGTCCCATTGATTCAGGTGTCATCATTCCAAAAGGTTAGCGAGCTTTTTATTTAACTTTAGAATGAGATTCTTTAAAGCAGGTATTCCCATCGAATATATTTTTCACACTACTTTTGAGTTGAACATGCACGCTGATATGTTAAATTTAGACAACTTGATGTTTTAGAGTCTACTGAATGATGTCGACGCCCTGATATATGCCGACACAGATATATTGTTTCTACGACCCATAGATAAATTATGGAACAAAATGAAAAGTTTCAATAAATCACAGGTAGCAGCTATGGGTCCCGATTGTGCCAAAATATACAATCCGTCATCATGGCGACGAAATCCATATTATGGATCTGTGGGTAATTATTTATAAAATAATCTTGCTTTCTACTAATTGTTCGTTTATATGGTTCAATACATGTCGATAAATGTCATGATTAAATAGCTTTTGATAAATACTATTTGTGCTATATAGTATCAGAAAAAAACAGGATGAGTGGAATCAACAGAACGAAAGACATTATCAACCAACAATAGCTGCATCAAACAATTCAGCACCAGAATGTAAGGAAACAAATTGACCTCACAATAAAAAGTATAGCATACAACAGCGTATGCCTCATACAAATTAAAAGGATATTTTGTTTGAAAAATTAATCTTTCGTGCAAGTCTCGCCAATAAATAGTTTTCATACTGTTTTCTTTCTGACTGCACAAGCGAGTCCTTGCTTTTACTTGGAGAGGATTGTTTTTGCGAAATTGAGAAAGACTAGATCTATATTTAAGTCTGACATAAATGAATTTGTAGAGGCACAATAGGTCAAATATATGCTTGGATACTTCGCTATTATAAGGAACTAAATTAGAGAGATAAATAATTATTTAATACCACTGGTTAGATAAGACAGAGATATTTTCGTCCGGTCTCTGACTAAGTAAATGGTAAACCAAGGTGAACCGCTTTCAGGACAACAACAAATCATTTGTCTGGTGAAGATATATCTGTCTTGCACAATCAGTGTTGATTGTTTCAATTATTTCTTTTCAAAAACCCACGACTTATAGTATCATTCATCCAGACATGCATAATCAGCAAGAGCCATTTTGAGAGCGCGTCATACGCCCGTCAACTGTCTTGATAGTCAAAATTTGATAAAAAAAAAATATAATTTGGACACCGACTAAAGTAACACCATATTCTCGCCTTCGCTCCTCCATCGCGGCGAGAATACAAATTGTTTGAGTAATTGTCTTGATAAAAAATAAAAAAGGCAAATAACTTGCACATTATGGTCAGTTTGACCGGTATCTAGAAGCTAAGTATGCGAAATGACACCATCTAAAAAATTGTCTTACTTAAACTAAGTATGATGACTCTAAGAACTAACAAATTATAACCTTGACAGCACAAGCTGAAGGACAGGAACTTAACAAAGGGCCATAACTCTTGAAAAAAGGGTTATGTGCACCGAAAATAATACGCGACACGCAACAATCGGAAGTTGTAACTGTCGTAACCCACATGTAAACCTTATTGAAGTTATTGTCCGGATAAAGCAAATTTAGAAGGAACATAACACTGAAAGTTAGGGTCCACGTGACCCAAAAATAATATGCGACACAACAACATCTTGAGTTGTACATTTGCATTACACATTTTGTAACTTTAAGTGAGGAAATGACCCAATTATGACCCGGACAAGCAAAACCTAACTAAATTAAGAAAGGGAAATAGCTCTATAGTTGAAGGTCCATATGTCACAAAAATAGTACACGACACACCACCATCTTGAGGTATACTGTTATATACAATATGGTAAATTTAAGTGAAGAATTGACAAAGTTATGGCTCGGACAAGGAAAAGCTAATGAAAATCTAAATAAGGGAAATAGCTCTATAGTTGATTGTCCATATGTCCCAAAAATAAAATACGACACACCACCATCTTGAGCTGTACATATTTATAAATACTGTAACTGTAAGTAGAGACTTAACCCAATCATGACCACCCGAACAAGCAAAAGTTAACGGAAGGTAAAAATGTAATTTGCGAGTTAGGGCTCTGTGTGACCCGAAAACCGTATGTGACACACCACCTTCTTCGGGTGTACTGTGTATAAATATTGTAAATTTAAGTGAAGAATTGACAAAGTTACGACCCGGACAAGCAAACGCTAACGATAATTTAGAACGGGGCATAACTTTGCAAGGCAAGGTCTATGTGACCCGCAAATAGTACGCGACACATCGCCACCTTGAGTTGTACATGTGTATAGAATATTGTATCTTTAAATGCAGAGTTGAACAAGTTATGACCTGGACAAGCAAAAGCTGACGGCCAGACAACCCCTTATCATAATACGTCCCAGGCGTATAATAAGCTCTAGTGAAGACTGAACTAAAGAGTATTTGTCCTTCTGTAATCATACAGAAACCGAAAAATGACGTGCATGTGATAAGCAAAGCACCATTTAGAGAAGCATGGTAAAATACTGAATCTTAATATATCAAATAGGAACGTTAATATGTATCAGGAAACGCTTATTCTTTCGTTGATACCTAGCTTTGCTTTTAGATTCTAAATAGGAGTTTGTGATTTTTTTTTGTATTTGCACATATTCATGGACATTAGGCTTTCGAATACAGTCGGCAGGCCAATGATAACTTATCAAAACTGTAGACCATAGTGACGCGACCATTGCTAACGATTTTTGCGAATAATGAGACCATCAGCTAAGGGCCGTGTCGACCTCCTTATTGACAATACCAAAAACCAGCGTATCTTTCCGTGTCATTCATCCATATACATCCCTTTTTGAAAAGGCAATTTTTACATTATTCACAATACAATATTTAAATTATATAGCTGCTGTTGAGACCGAAAATCAATGCGAAAAACATTAGAAAAAAACAGGATCAACTGTTACAGAACAAAGGATATTGACACACAAAATAAATAGCCTCATCAAAAAGTGACAAAGAGAATATAACCTTAACCGCTTAAACGACCACCTTAAAATTCGACGACACCTATGCACTTTCGTGCATTTATAGTGTTATTTTATTAAGACTACGTTATGTAGATTACAATTTTATTCTAGGTTTTAATGCTGGACTGATAGTAATGAATTTGACGAGAATACGATTGAATCCTTGGTTTGAACCATTAATCTCCTACTTTTACCAATACAAGAAAACACATCATGATCAACATCTGCTCAATACCTTCTTTTATTTTCATCCAGGTATTTATGTTTCTAGTTTCTTTTATTTGCTTAAAATAAAGATAATATGTCCATTGACATTGCCTCTAAAGGAAATGAAATTCTCTATTGCAGATTTCTTGCAATTAAATTGGATTCGGCCTCGTTCAGTTACATATATCTCATAAAATGTTGGAATCGCTTTCTAGTTTAAAAGTCTAGTTACACCTATATTTATATATTGTCACATATGTATTATTGAAGTTTTTATGTAAAACAACTATTATCTTGTAGCAATACAAGATGATCGATATATCTTGTTTTGATACTGTCCCGTGGTAAGGACACACTGTTCAAAGATATTTCATAATATATAATTGAAAACAAAAGTTTCTAACGTTAGAGAGGTTATGTTTATTTCTTTTATTAAAGAAAAACTATATGTCTTGCAACCGGAAGAAAACTTTATAGACGATCATTGTTTGCACATCAACACATTCAAGGGAGTGATAGCAAAAGGAATAGCAGTCCTCCACGGCACCGGTAATGCATTTAGAAACCACAAAGTGTTAAAGGCAGTGTATGAAGATTTCAAAAAGGTATTGATGGTTGCTTATCGCCTTCATGTAGGACACTATTTTTATGATAATACTGATATTCACTGTTCATGTTTTGTGTCACTTGCAACGACGACAGTCGTTATAACCGAGAGACGATTCTAAACTAATTAATTTTCTCTATAGCGTACATTTTTTACGTCTGCTTTGAAGCAAGATATGGGGTTCGGGACCAGGGTGTCTCACATTCGTTTAGTTCGGTTCGTTATTGTTTGGACCGGTTCGGTATCATCTAAAACAGTTCGGTTTTCCTTAAAGCGCGTTTCAGTGATTCGTACAACTTTTCCATCCGGGTTTCTATTCGTCGCCATATTTGTTATTACACGGCGGCATGCTTGATTTTGACTATGATTTTTTTGCATCTCATCTTCTAAGTCTATCACGACAGGCAAGAAGAAAGTATAAATGCAAATCCCGGGTGTTATTTGCTTCGAATGTCGATTCGTGTTACTGCGTACAAATCGTTATCTGTGTATTTTCACACGGTCTTCCGCATCACAACAACCCTCCTGTGTTAACTCTGGGTTTTTGTTGTATTTTTCAGTTTTCTACCTTCTTCACATAGAGATTTGCTGATTAAAGTTTAATACTTTCTATATCAACGAGCTGTTTTTATCGCATATAATATACAAACCGTATTGAAGTCGGCACAGTAGAAAATTTGCAATGTCGGCACATTCGGAGGTTGCAGAGTCTAGTCGAAGTAAAACATTGACTCCGAAAGGTCAGGAACTTTTTGAACAATAAAAAGACATATTGATCTGCTATTTGACAGTATTGCAGGGTAAATGACACTCAAAATTTGAACGAAATCCAATCAGAACTGAGTTAATATCGAGAATAGTACGTTTCAAAATCTGAACAATTTATTTGGTATCTTGAAAGTGTGAGATCAGAAGATAGTATTAATGAATTGTCTTCTCAAAAATTGATTCAGCACTCGTTAGAACAAAAAGTGCGTGAGGCATTTCACTTTATTGAGACAAAAATTCAAGAATTACAAATGGAAATGGACAGTAAATTAGACAAGAGTGAATCATTAAAAAAGTTTTCTCTTCACACTGAACCATCACGCCATGTCGTGACAATCTGGCAGTGAAAAAGGTACGTCTGTAAGATCCGCCATTATTAGTGAACCAGCAGATCTTACAAAAGTTCATTACACACAAAGTCTTCAAAAGTTAGTGACATGAGCTCTCTTATTGCCAAAGTATGGTTTGACTGGGCTACACGTGAAGCTGACATTATCAAAGAAAAGGCAAATTTGGAAGTATCACTAAAAATGTTACAAACGAAGCGTGAAGTTGAAATAGCCGAAGCAGAGTTGAATGCTATACAGGATCATAATAACAAACATTATAAAAAAACAATAGTTAATGCTACCAGGTCTGACCATAAACCTCTTTCAGAGACCAAACAAGATAGGACAAGACGGTATGTTTATGAACAAAATACACAATTACAGAATGGTAACATTGAACTTTTAACGCCATTAAATCCAGAGGCTCCAGAATTCAAACCACGACCTTCAAACGTGTACTCCGACTTGTCTCAGTTTCTGTTGAAAAAAGACCTTACCCTCACACGGTTATCCAAGTTCAACGATAAACCCGAATTCTATGCAATGTGGAAACTGAGTTTTAAAGACGTAATTAAGGACCTGAATTGTAGTGCATTACAGGAAACTGATTTGTTGATCAACTCGCTTTGTCCGGAGTCAGCAAAACAGGCAATGAACATCAGAACTTCTAATACACATGACCCGCAACTAGAAATGCAAAAATTTGGGAGCGTTTAGAGGACAGGTATGCAGTATCAGAAATGGTTGAGGCTTCCATAAAGGCAAAGCTTGCTTCCATTCAAAGAATTGGTGTCAAAGACTCGAAAACCCCACCTGTCAAAAATCAGAACGATGATAGACAAACTAAGTATTGTCCTTACCGCGACTCATATACACATACTTTAAATTTCTGTAGAAGTTTCTGACGCTTATCTTCACACGAAAGGAGAAAGTTTCTACAGACAAAAGAGATGTGTCTTAAATGTTGTGAATCAACTGATCATTCGACAATCTCTTGCCCGGCAGAATTAAAATGTGCGTTGTGCAACTGACCATGTACCTGCAATGAGTGTGAACACTTTACTCGTACAGTACGAAGTAACTTTACTCAACCTTCAACACAGAATGGAGGGGAGAAGAAGGTCGTCTCAACATCATGTACAAAAATATGTGACCGAGATAAAAATGAAAGTGGAAAGTCATGTGCAAAAACTATATTAGTGAAAGTGTACGATGAACAAAAACACAATGCTTTCTGACATATGCTGTTTTTGATGAACAGAGTAATCGCTCTTTAGCGAAATCAGAATACTTTGACAAATTCAATAAACATGGTGAGGAATTCGAGTATACTTTGTCATCTTGTAATGGACAAATGACCATGTCAGGACGAAGAGCCAACGGCTAGATCGTAGAGGCCTTAGATGGATCCGTCGCATACGATTTACCAACTTCAATTGAATGCGATGAGATACCCAACAATCGCAATGAAATCTCTACGCCTCAAGCTGCATATTTCCATCCCCATCTGGCAGAGACTTCTCCGCTTATACCACCAATCAATCCAGATGCAGAGATCCTTCTTCTCATAGGACGAGATTTGTTACCTGTGCATCATATTTTAGAGCAGCGTACCGGGAGTCCTGAATCTCTGTTTGCACAAAAACTAACATTAGGCTGGGTAATAGTTGGTGAAGTCTGTTTGGATAGGTACATGTATCTGAACTTATAACAGTTAAGAAGACTTCTGTGCTTCCCGATGGTAGACCAACCATATTACAACTTTGTCCTTATAATCTGTATGTCAAACGGAACCTTATCTCGCATGACCCTATTTTTGAAAAGACTGACAAGAATGACACTGTGGGTATGTCTGTAGAAGACAAACAATTTCTTAAGTTAATCGAAGATCAGGTTATTCGAGACGAAGACGGCTTTTGTACTGCGCCCTTACCTTTTAGAGTGAACAGACCGTCGTTACCTTCCAACCGTTCACAAGCTGTACATAGATCAAAACTGCTTGATTCTAAGTTGCGAACTAATCCAGTCGAGAAAGAACACATGGTATCTGCTATAGGTAAAATATTGAACAATGGCCATGCTGAGGTCGCACCATTATTGACATCTAATTAGGAATGTTGGTATCTACCAATGTTTGGCGTTTATAATACTAAAATACCCGGGCAGATAAGGGATGTTTTTGACGCGTCTGCAAAATTTGAAAACATTTCTCTAAATGACGTTCTCATGTCAGGTCCAGATCTAACGAAAAATCTTCAAGACATACTTCTCAGATTCAGAGATGGACCAATCGCAGTAACAGCAGGCATATAAAGCATGTTTCACGAATGAATACTTAATCAAAGGCGATTCGGACGCAAAACAAAAATACACTGAAGACGATGTTGTTGGTATGCTGACTTTATTATCGATAACATATTTGTTGAATTTTGGGGCCAGGTTTTCCAGCAGACTATTGGAATCCCATGGGGACATATTGCGCTACGCTACTAGCGGACCTATTTCTGTATTCATATGAGGCAGAGTTTATCCAAAGCTACTCAGTTCCAAGAGGAAGCCTTTGGCAAAGTCTTTTAATTTCACTTTTCGCTACATAGATGACGTTTTGTCACTGAAGAATAAGCATTTTTGTGATTACGTGAACATGATATATCCTCCGGAACTTGAGATAAAAGACACCACTGACACCGACTTTTCTGCCTCATAC
>JAUMGZ010197493.1:0-12764 GCA_032359645.1 Pododesmus macrochisma | reverse complement strand
ATAACTTTTGCGTAGCATCATAAAGTATGCTCATATTTTTATGAACACTTGTTTACAGGTAATTTATAAACTAGCTAGCCATTGGGTCCATGTAGTTTGAATTAACATTGCCATGACACTATGTTACCAAATATGTGTAGTCATAATCATTTACAAAATGTCTATAAGCTTAGCAAGATAACACCAATGTTGAATTTTAATAGGGCGTTATACATTCTAAATGCCACTCTCCTTATGTAAATTACCTAAAATTAGACGTAAGGTATGTTTTATATTTAGTTCAAGACTAAATAAGCAACTGTGTCTGGTTTTTTTGTAGTGTCCGCATATTCTAACATAAGATTTCGAGTATAGCATTACCTTGCTGATTGTTGACGACAAACTCAGCGTCCATAAAACACCTGGTATGATGGTATATGAGCATTGACGCGTATAGATCTAGGATTACTATTTTTTATTCCGTATTTTCTTACACACACCGATAACTTGCCCACTCGTGAAGATCCCAACGTTAGATTTTTTCTCCTAATTACCTGTGGTGAATAACGCGACTCGAGTTCACAGATCAGCTATTTGATATATAAAGGCTGAAGTCATTTTGACAAAATTAATGATTTGTAACAACATGAATAATTATCTTATAAAATTTATATAAGAACTAAATTCGCCACTAGATTGAAACCATATGTTACTTTTTTTATCCGTGACATAGTTACAAAACTGCCCCCACATTAAACGATAAATATACTGTATGGTAGGACGCTCCGCGTATATGCTGCATGAACATGTGACATTTTACATGACAGTTGTGGCTTGTGTTATACGATTGTAGACATTTGCATTTAAAAACACAAACTTGTAAAACTACATAATATATTGCTTGAACTTATAGTAAGATGATAAGGTGATTGTGTACTATTATTGAAACATGAAATTTGACGATGTTTTAATCGCAATTGACGGTTTTGGACTGTATCAGAAACGCATTTCTTTGATATTAATTCTTCCTGGATTGCTCAATGCCCTTAATAACTTAACTCCAGTGTTTATACTGCATGAGACAAGTCCTCACAGGTACGTAGCTAATTTGACTGTTTATATAGTTAACTTTTTGTTGACGAAAAGGCGCATTTCTCTTTATAAGTATGCATTTTAGTCACTACGGATAGTGACATATCTGTAATATAAAAGTCTATTGAACCTATTTGATAGTTTGTTATATTTTGATACTATTGATCCAAAACAGGTTCACCGGTGTCCAGAGGAACACGTTGAAACATTCCTGTTTTGAATATACATGCATTTATAGAATTAGCCTTATATAATATTAATGATAAGGTGCATCAATCATTATTTGGCTTTTAGGTCAATTACATTTTAATAATTATTCATCATATATACAATTTGTGTAGCCCGGCTTTGAAAGTACAACATGAATGATCTTTTTGCAGATTTCGCCTTTACTAACCCGATCTCTTCCATTTTAGTGTATTCTTAGAACACAATAATGGGATAGTTTGAAAATATCACTTTAAAATTGCCAAAATGACAAACAATTTAAAAAGTTTGGTTTGAATGTAATACTTAATTGCAAACTGAAACTGTCCTTGCCCTTGACAAGACAGCTTGAATACATCTAAAGAAAATAGCTTTTAGGAACTATTTTATGTACGTCTGTTAAAGATGCATTTTTTTTCTTTAGGTTAAAAATAGTAAATCGAAAAACAAAGACGATATTCTAGGCCGTCTGACTCTACGATACCTTGCTATCGGTGACAGCTATATTAGTCTGATGTATGGCTTTCGAGTGTCCCACAATGAACATTATTAATGATGTTTTAACACTGGTGTGTATGTATGTGTGACAGTTGATCTGAAATAAAATGATATCCTCTTCATTTTTTATTTTGAGATAAATAAAGGGTATACTAAATCTGTGTTGATAATATGGTATCTTCTTTTAATTCTGAGCTATAAGACCTCAATATAATTTGAATAATTTTACCTAAGTTAAAACAAGTTTATTTTGAAAAACAGTATGAATAGGATCAACAGAACGAGAAACATTGACAAACAAATAATAACAGCGTCAAACAATGAAGCACCGGAATGTAATTAATTAAATCGACATCACAACATCAAGACTAGTAATCCATGCGGACCGACTTAGGACGGTCACTCAGCACGAAACAATGTGGTGAACAAACCAAACATAACAGATCTTTTTATTTTCACGTAAAAAGATATTACACAGAAACCTATTTGTAATAAAGTCACTTTACAAACATGCATATATCTTATGCAAATATAGGGTCACTATTATTGTATTTTATAGTCCTTATGAAAATACACATTCACCTGTTATTGAACCAGTGCGTTTACAAACTCAAATATAATAAGGTTTTATATAAAAATGTTCAAATGTTCGTAAGACAATTACTATGTCCACAAAAAAGGGAACAGTGCCGTGCCTGCAATGTGGGGGTTTCTATTGCCCGACGCAGTCGACTTTCGGTTTGCCCTGGCGCGTGATGCATGCGTTTCACATTCGTGGTGGTTCGTACTGATGAGTAGCGGATTCGTGTTTGATCATATTGTTTCCCAGTTCGAGTCATATGCGTATTGCGTTCTTCCCAGTTCGAGTAAAGCCACGCGCTACTTGGCAGTGTATAATGCATGCAATGCCAAGAACTGTTCATCGAATACACGGACCTCGACTAAGTCTTTCTTTGAATTTTGTGTCGTAGGGAGATTTTTGGGAGAGATTGGGTAAAAAAATGACAGTTTACCCGGAAAAGAGCCAATTTCAATAAGTTTAGATTTAATATAGAAGGATGCTCTGAGTCAACAACGAGATGTGTATGTCACTGTGACAAACTACGAGTTTTGTTTTCCTGACGATTTAACATTTAAATTTGTCAATAAGTATTTAGATGAATAAATAAACAAATTATTTTTAAAGTTATATAAAAATAACACTTACAAATTTTAATGTCAGCGTATCCCGGCCAGCAGCTTTGCTGCAATTTCTTGTTTGACTTAAGAAATCAATTTTATGTAAAGTTAAATCCGATATAAAATGGGTGCAAAGTTTTATAACAAAAGCCAAACGAGAGCAGAATTGGAACACAACCTTTGAAAAATGGAACTGAAGAAGCAAGCAGGAAAAAAGTTTATTTTTTAGAAAACAATGGTTTTAAATATTTTCAGATGCCAGATTGGAAATAACTGGAATATCAGTTCAGAGTCTGAGTATGACGTACATGTGACGTCATTACAGTGCAGTGTAGCAATGACACATGTTTACAATGAAACTTACAACTATACACAGGAGCACACATGCTCTTCACGGGAGTTTTTTCAGGATGACGCTACAGAGACGCTAGTATCTGATGTAAGTAGAATTTCATGATAAAATTTAGATGACGTCTCATTTATGCTATCCATCTGCAGAAATTGATATTTGACTGACGTCAATTGTTTTTGTTATGTCCTGTTGTGATATATTGTTGAATAATGCATTCTGTATGTCGATTCCTACAGTTGGCCCTTGATTTGTCAATAAAAAATAAAAAACATATGAATATCTAAACCACATCAAATTCCAGAAACGGAACGGTGTCGGTTTTAAAGTTTCAAGGAAATACGAGCAGAAAGCTTTACATGTATCTGATCAAAACCCTTGCTTCACAAGACACCTAAGTCAGAACCAATGGCGAATAATAAAATATTAATTACTGACGCGGCAGGTGATACCTGGCCAGTTCGATGATCTGGTATTTTGAGCATCGAACGTTCTTGTGTTCCCATCATATTTAGGTAGATAAAGCACACTAGACTTATGATCAGGCTATCCAACACCCAACCCCTCAAAATCATATTTCCTGCTGCATTACAAGTGTAGCGCGGAAATTCGTAAACGTGCAGAAGTCCGGATTATAAAAGCTTAACGAAACACGCACCTGTGATTAGGTAGCCTTTTTCAATGTTAGTGCTTACTGTAAATCTTATGTTTACGCATTTCATACGTACTGTATTCAATTCTACGTTAAGTGGTTAAATGATTAACTTTGTTTATGGTGCTGTTATTGCACATGTTGATGTCATCGAGTCGTGAAAAAAATGTGAAACTATCGTTAAATTGTCCATCTTTTTCTTTAAACATATATGGAAAGCCCGCTAACCTTTACTGGATCACTTCGCCCTTTTCCGTCACATGCTAGAAAACAGCATCAGAGATAAGTGAATGGATACTGCTCGATTTGAGCAGTTTACTGAAAAGGTTTGAAGTAATGAGGCACAATGAAGATCAGATAACAAAAAAGTCGACAATATGTAATTTTCATACACATACAGCAAATTTATGAATTAAAATCACGATATCCAACAGAAAATAATGTTGGTGTTTTAGACAATAGTAAATCAAAACGACCAAATATATGTGAAATGTGATATACAGGTAGTAGTCATTTTTCATGTCATGTGATCATCGAAACTACTTCTACTTACCTCCGATGTTATTTCGCGGAAATGGACGACTGTGAACCGATTGCATTACTGATATGCTGGAAAGTAGTGCTTAAAATATAATTCTGAGAAATCGGCAAGGGTAAAAACTCCAACGACATTTACTAACAGACGCAAGTCGTAGGTATTTGCAGTGTGAAGTGAAGTGGTGTTTAACGTCCAATCAACACATTATAGATTATTTACGGACTGGTCTGCTTTGGACAGCATGCACTGCTGGCAACTTTAATGTGCTGCCTCACCGAAACACCATCCCGCAGAGAGACATGATGTCCCACTCGGTCACACATATGTCCTTTAAATGTCTAGCGTGTGGCAAGGAGGTGAGAAGTCTTCCAATTGTTTTATTTCTGATTGGTCAACTTAATGGTAATATGCAACCTTTCCTACGATTGGTCAGATCAGATGTAGAATTTGGAATTTCGAGTTTAGAATGTGTCACCTTCTATAACAAATGAATAAGTATCACCTACCTCTGCCGTAATTTATATTTATCAGTCGCCATGTTGGTTCTGACTTAGGGTCTTATGAAACAAGGATTTTGATTTGTCAGATCAGATGTAGAATTTAGAATTACGAATTTCGAATCTGTAAATTCGCATGAGCATTCTTGGCTTTCATACTTAAACATAATATGTATTTCTTAGCGTTGTGTCATAGAGTTGAACATGTCTTTTGAGACAAAACATAATATTTGGGGAGAAACTGATTTTCGTGTGATGGTCTTTTTCAAAAAAATTTATAACGTCACAGTAATCAGATTGGACTTGATTCAAATTGGACCATTTTATAAAAAGTATTGTTATTTCTGTGTGCTGAATTATTCGAGGAAGTGACCATACTATCATAATAAGCGGATATATTTTGCATGGGTTCCTGAAGTTATTTGTTTCCATCTTTTTGTTTCCTAGGAAAACACCAACGGATGAGTTTTTAGGTCACCTGAGTCTTTGGCTCATGGTGACCTATTGCGCTCATTCTTCATCCGTCGTCGTGCGTCGTCCGTCGTCCGTCGTGCGTAAACTTTTCACAAAAACGACTTCTTCTCAAGAACCGCTGGATGAACTTCAAACAAATTTGGTAGGAAGCATGCCCTTGGTAAGCCGCTTTAAGTTGGCGAAGAAAAAGGGGCTGGGTCCCATAGGGGCTCCCTGAGGGGGCAAAAAGGGGTTAAATTATGTACTTCTAAAAATCTTATTCTCACGAACCGCTTGTCAGATTGTTTTCATATATGGTATACATAACCCTTCTGACAATGTTTACAAAGTTAGCTAAGGAAAACGAAACCTGTTCATAAATGACCACCAGACCATGAGGGGTCGCTTCCTTTGATATAGGTGGTGGCGAAATGCTAGACTACGGATATATTGCCAATTTTCTCTGAAACAGTGACTTTTTTGTGTAAACATATAAATAAGAAGGTGTTTGAAATAATGCAAGGAATATTTTGACAAGGATTCAAGATCATGGGGTCAAATGTCAAGGTCATAGAAACCCTGAAAGATTGAAAATGCCAATTTTCTCAAAAATGGTGGGTTAATTTTTTGTAAATTGATATTAATTAGAAATTTGGTTGAAATTATGCAAGGAATATTTTGACAAAGTGTCAAGGTCATCGGTCAAAGGCCAAGGTCACAGCCATTTCAAAAGACTGAAAATGCCAATTTTCTCAAAAACAGTAGACTTTTTGTATACTTATGTGTATAAGGGAGTTGTAAAAAATAATGCAAGAAATATTTTGACAAAGTTCCAAGGTCGCGGGGTCCAAGGTCAAGATTATTGAGACTACTTTGGACTGAAAATGCAAAACGGTAGACTTTTTGTATATCAATATGTATTAGAGAGTTGTGGAAAATATTGTGAGGAATATTTTGACCAAGATTCAAGTTCATAGGGTTCAAAAGTCAAGGTCACAGACACTTCAGAAGCCTCAAAATGCCATGTTTCTCAAAAACAGTAGACTTTTGTGTATACTTATATGTAACAGAGAGATGTAAAAAATAATGCAAGAAATATTTTGACAAAGTTTTAAGGTCATTGGGTCTAAGGTCAAGGTCACTGACACTTCAGAAGAGTAGTAACGTCAATTTTCTTTTAAATGGTAGACTTTTTTTACACATAAATGTATGAAAAATGTGAAGAATATTCAAGGTATCAACGCTCAATAGTCAAAGGTCAAGGTCAATGACACTTATTGAGACTGAAAGCGTAAATTTTCTCCAAAATGGTAGACTTGTTGTATACTTAAATATGTATTAGAGAGTTGAAGAATATAAGAGAGGAATATTTTGACAAAGATTTAAAATACTACGGGTCAAAGGTCAAGGTCATAGACACTTCAGAACCCTTAAAAATGTCAATGTTCTCAAAAAAGTAGACTTTTGATATACATATATGTATTACAAAGTTATAGAAAATAATGCAAAGAATATTTTGACAAAGTTTCAAGGTCATACGGTCCAAGGTTTAGTTCATTGACACTTCAGGAGACTGAAAATGTAAATATACTCAAAAACGGTAGACTTTTTGTATTCACGTGTACTAAAGAGTTGTAGAAAATAATGTTAGGAATATTTTGACAACATTTCAAGTCTCATGGGTCAATGGTCAAGGTCAATGATTTTTCAGAAGCCTTAAAATGCCAATTTTTCTCCAAAACTAGACATTTTGTATACACATATGTACTAGAGAGTTGAAGGAACTCGAAGAATATTTTAACAAAATGGGATTAAAGGTCAAGGTCACTGACACTTTTGAATACTGAAAATGCCAATTTTCTTGAAAAGGTAGACTTTTTGTATACACGTGTGCATTAGGCAGTTGTAGAAAATAATGCGAAGAATATTTTGAGGGCCTGCTTTGACTTGCTTAAGTTTCCCATTCAGTGTCTTACAATACTTATAGATCTGAGCACTACTATTTAAATGTATTAAAGCTAATTAATACTCAGCTGCTTGGCCAAATTTGAAAAAACATTATGCCGTCCCCATATTACTATTATTAATAGCTGTTACCAGAACGTCAAGGTCGGATCCATCGATCAATTAACATCCAGGAGTAAAATTTTAATATGACAATTTATTAATTTACATTGACAAACTACAATTGCAGGTGACCGTTAAGGCTCATTGGCCTCTTGTTTCTTTATGTTAAAGTCTGTCTGCACTGCAGGCCATTTTGAATTAAACGATTGTTTAATTTGTTATTTGTTAAAGTGCTACGATCGATATATATAAAATGCAAAAAGAAACTGAACAGCAATTTTGTCCACCTTGCTTACAAATTACGTTTTTTTAATGTGTGGTCCAATTTGGGTCGTCGAACCTCCTGACCGGCATGCAGCATAATAATAAGCAGCTATATTTAGAAACAGAGATAACGGCTCATTAGATCGAGCCTTCAGTTTTGGAACCTTTAAAGGGTAGTTTTATAAGATTATGACAGGTTTCATAAATAGAACACTTATATGAAAAAAATTGTGAAAGATATGCAGAAAGTGGTCAAATTTGGGACTAGTAAAAAGAAAATAGTTTCATAGGCCGTAGGGGCCATCGTGGCATATTAATTGAATTAAGTAAAGTCGAAAAACTAAACAACGATACTCAGGGACGATGGTGAAAAGTCGAAAATACGATGGTGAAAAGTCGAAACAATGAGGGTAAAAAGTTGAAACTATGACGGTAGAAAGTAGAAATTATTTCGATTTTTCACCATTGTTGCCTCGTTGTTTAGACTTTTCTCGTTTTCACGTTGACGGTTATTTTTTTTATGTATGACACCTACAATTAGAAAGAAAATAACATGTTGTACAATTTAAAAATTTAAAAGACATATGTACAAGCCTGATCATACATGTAACATTAATAGTTCATAAACAAGAATCCAGTTAAAGTGATGCAGGAAAAGTGAAAGATCGTAGGTGCGAGCAGCAGCGGACAATGATTAAATTTGTTCTTATAAAGGTAAATTGGCCACGTTTTCCTACACAGAGATGTTTCATCTAGCCTCAGTGACCATGTCAGCAGATGTGACATGTTAAATGTGATAGTATCAGAGACAGGCTGATTTACAATCCATAAAAATAGTTAATGCCAGAACAATGATTTCTTGTAATTTAAGTATTAATTAATTATTAAACTTTCCTTGGCCCAAAGTCCTCTCTAGTTCTCTTTGTACGTATTAAGTATAGACCAAATGTATATAAGGAAGATAGATGTTTAAAACATAATTTATGTGATAGATATTATGTTTGCAGTTTGACCTAGTTTGTGACAGAACCATTCAACAATCGCATGCATCGATGTCGTTTTACTTAGGATATGTTCTAGGAGGATTTTTAGCTGGAGTACTTGGGGATATGTAAGTTAAACTTTGTATTTCTATGTATTCAATATTAAATGGATTAAAACACATGACGTCAACAACATTAACCCTTGACATCAGTTATACAACCCTACGTCTATAAATCAAAGATAATCATTACAGAAAATACAGATGTTCTCACTCGACATTTGATTTATTGTGGTAAATAACACACGAGATGATGATTCTATTTTTCAATTGATACGAGGCTCAGCTGATTAAACCTCGAGTAAGAACTGTTTTCTCTCATAAAACAAATGCATTTGAAAATTTTACAATTGTTTCGTAACACACCATGGTGCCGCGCAAGTGTTGTACTATTGGTCGAAGCGATACATGTATCACAGTGAGCCGGTCACATGCGTGAAACGTTTCCTTGACTACCCTACGACAATAATTATACTAGTAGTACTGTAACTTCACGTGTGATTTAAATTCTAATTTCTACTTGTTTATAATATATTTGAAAATTTTGAATAAATGTTACCGAAACGGTAGTGTTTTGTAAACGTACGCAGCGAGCGAAAAACACCGCTTGTCATGACCCTCATAAACGACATTGCGGTCCAAGCTAATAACGTATAAGCAGTTTGAAACCACATTGTACGGTTTGATACCAAAGAGTTATTAAACACTGTTCATCAGTATGGTAAAACGCAAGATATGTGAAAACTGAATATAAAAAATTGCATATTTAAGGTGAACATTTATGTATATCAACTACGGAAAACTGATATCTGAATCAGATGGACGGACGAGAAGGGGAAAGGGCAACAAACATTGAATTTCAATAAAACAAACTCCCAAACTTTAAAGCCGAAAAAATTGTAGATTTGTGATTTAGAATATGCCATGAAATCTACATTAAAAATTCTCAGGCGAAGGAAGGTTATCTGACAGGTCTCTCTTTCAAGGGTGACTTTCTTGCTTTTAAGAAAACAACAAATACAGCATTAGGACAACCCGCGGCGACAGAAAGTGGAACGATGAAGCAATAGCAATAGTATGACACATACTATCAACTTGATGAACTTTACATATTAATCGTGCTAAGTGGGTTAAAATCCATGTAGTCTGAACCGATAGTTTTACGTCCGGACTTGCCGAATTTTATGTTGTCGCTACATAGCTATAGGCATCTTAATCGTGCTAAGTGGATAAAAAACCATGTAGTCCGAACTGATAGTTTTACGTCCGGACTTGCCGAATTTTATATTGCCTCTAAAAAAGCTTCTTAATCGTGCCAAGTGGGTAAAATTCCCTGTACATCGGACCGCTAGCTTTACGTCCGGACTTGTCTCTACGTTTGATCCTACACAATATCATTATCTTTAGTCAACATAAAGTTCATTCTCATCCATGTTCTAAAAGCCGTCTGTCATGATAAGATGTCAAGCAAGGAGAAACAGTGTTTACGGGACACAGAAAACATAACATGCTTTCGCTGACAAAAACCACCTTAAAAAATCAGATTAGAATTGTTTATTGTCATCCACACAAATATTTCGAAGAAATAACGTTTTACTCCGATATGTTTGTCCTTTGCCGGATGGAAAGCAGTATAACACTTTCTCACGAGAAAAGTATGATTCATTATATGTGTTTCCCAAGTAACTAAACATTGGTAAAGGGGAGTCAATAACGTTAACGATGTTAACTTAGGCTCCAAGGTCTTCAAAAACTCTTAATTCACGAAAATGAAAATGTTTTTCAGAGATGTGTAGTAGAATGCATATATTTTAATATTTTGTTTAGCCAAACGTTTTTGCAAATAAGTAAAAATAGGGCTTGAAACATGCTGAAATTTATGAAAAGTCATATTTGACCAATTTCAGTAGTTTTAAAGGTACAAACATTTTGATTTGACTTTCAGCTCCATAAGAAATATGCTCAATATTCCCATGATGTACAGAGTTTATGAAATGTTTTTACATTTGCATGAATACTAATGAATATTTCTCATGGAGCTCAATGTTGTTCAGCCTGTTAAAACAGCTAAAATTGGCCAAAAGAGCCATTTTTGGTAATGTAGGCCAGTGTCATGGGTTATTTGTAATCATTTGCCATCATTCCAGTTTAAAATATAACTCATACATTTATGTATGTTTAACAGGATTTACAAAGCAACAGTAAGAATCAGAATTAGACTAGGGACATAATCAGAAACCACAGCAAATATATAATGACCATGTAATATAATCACCAGGTACTGTTGGAGCTGAACAATATCCGTGTTTACTGGTTCAGGCAATACGCATGTGAGAAAACTATTTGATAGTTTTTTTTTTAAAAATGTCCATGTACATTGCATCTTCATTGATTAATACTTTTCTACTTTGCTAGGTTTTGAGGAAAAAATCAATGACAACTTTTTGTGATAAATCCTGTTTTTGGATAATTTTGGTAAACTTCACAAATCCCTCTCAATGCAACAATAAAATTAATTAAAATCATATATGAAACTTCAAAGTCATGTTAGAGCATATAAGTTATAATCATTATTATAAAAAAAACAGTTATACATTTTGTACTTTTTTTGTAAAATTGAATTTTTGCTTTATTGAGTTTTTTGAAAGTTCACAAAAAATGAAATATCAGAAAAACTGCTTAAAATATTTCTATATTTTGCTTTATATTGAAACTTCTATAATAAATAAGGATTAAAAAAAAATATAAATGGTGTTGAAGTATTTTGCTCACTTGCATGTCGCTTAAGTGCTATATGTAATTAAGTATTCGACTTATTAAGGTAGAACGGGCCATACACTTTTGTTATTAGAACTGGATAAAAATACAATAAAACTGAAGTATGAATACTTTTAAAAATGAAAAAAAAATTTGTTTTGAAACCCATGTCATAAAATCATTTAATTAGCCATTGAAGTCAAGGGAGTAACTCTTGTCTATTTCGTTGAAGGAGACATTAAAATAACACAAATAATTAATGCAAAAAAAGTCAAAAGAAAATAAAACATTTGCTATAAATGTAATTTACAGTTATCATCAACGTTTCGTAGGCTTTAAGAATGCGAAATAAAAAAATTACAGAACTGGCTTGCAATATATCGTGCAGTGCCATCTATGCAATATATGAACATTTTGAAATATACACATTCTAGGCAGTAAACAATGTTTAATGTTTTAAAAAGTAATTAAATTGTATTTAGAACTCTTGTTTGCATGGAAAGTGTCAAAAATGAAGACCCACATTTTACAAAACTCATTGCTAGAAAAAACAAAACTGTCAGACAAATAGATTTGAATTTCCTCTGATGCTTTGTTTAAGTCCTATATTCAAGAATTTTGTATCTTTGTATTTCTGTTGCTATAATTTCAAGTTTATGAAATAAACACATTAACGTTATTAAGTCGATGCAGAAATATCATGAAAAATTAAAAAAGTGTTGAAAAAGAAAAAGACAATTTAAGGTCACTTGTGGGGATCGAACCTGCGACACTGAACAACCTTTAGATTCCAAGTCTGGCGTTCTTCCGCTCAACCACGGAATCCTTCTTTTCAGAATTCTGTAGATGATGTCCAGGATATAACGACAATTTCAATGGTTTGCAGACGTTTTAATTTTCAAAAGAAGATTTATTACGCTAGTTATTACATTTCAAGACCAATTTTATATTTCTTTTCAATATATATTTCATGTTTTTATATTTGAAAAAAAACAACATCAGATTGGTTTACGGCGTCTAAAATGCTGAAGTTAGTATACCCTTAAATTAACATATTGTCCCACTTTTACAAATCCTTTAATAGTATGAACTCCATTTCACTCTGTTGTTTTGTTTATTTTTCAGATTTGGTAGAAAGACAGTTCTGATAGGAGCTGTGACCATTGCCGGTCTATCATCGTTTGTTACTG
>JAUMGZ010197482.1:0-12764 GCA_032359645.1 Pododesmus macrochisma | reverse complement strand
AACCAAGATGGCCGCCAAGGCATTTGACCTATTTTCATGTACTCAGGGGACCGTTAAGGCCCATTGGGCCTCTTGTTAAAAGAAATGACCAATCGAAATAGAATTTAAAACATAACTTTGAATAATATTCCCTAATATGATGTTACTGGAGCATTTGTTTTCCCTCAATATATTTTAAAGCGAAATGATCAGCTATAGATCTAACTAATCAGAATATATACAGATCGGTTGTTATGCAAATATTTGATTTTGCTGTTGAATTCTGATTTGTTAGTTTGTTCTCTGCTGTGTTTCGATTAATCCATTTGTTCCAAAACAATAATTTCAAAACAAAAAATCTGATTTAAACCTTATTTGATGTAGCATATCTATATGCCAGAAAGGTTGAAAGGTAGAGACCAGCCAAAGATCGGCACGTCCTTTGGAGTGGACGCTAAGCTTGCGGTCCCGTGCCAAGGGATTTTAAACCCCTGGCACGATAAAGATCCCAATGTAAAGTTCGATAGAAGAGTAGGCGGAAACGCCGCTGCATGGGCTCATACTTCTTTCTGAAATATCCCTTTTACTTTCAATTCCCGTTCTTGTCGCCGCTTCTCTTCCTGTCCTATCTTTTGGTTTTTCTCCTTTGGCCTTTTGTCACACTATCGGTGAACTATTCTGGAAGTGACGTTAAGCCCTAATTAAATAAATAAATATGCTCTTCATAGTTTTCTTATTCTTTTCCAAAAATCAAATCGTTTTCGTTCAATGCTTTATGAATATACCGTTCATATATATATAGATAAAAGCGTGAATGTGTAATTCTATACGTAATTGTTTCATTTGAAATAAAAAAAAAACCTGGATATGTTTTGCGCCTATATTTCACTTTTAATACTTGATGCATTGAACTGTTAGTACTTTTTTAACAGGATATAACATTTTAAGAGTAGCAGATTTTTTTTCGAACACTATTAGTTGGGTTATTCGTGAACAACACTAGTTGGGTTATTCGTGAACAATATTAGTTGGGTTATTCGTGAACAATATTAGTTGGGTTATTCGTGAACAATATTAGTTGGGTTATTCATGAACAATACTAGTTGGGTTATTCGTGAACGATATTAGTTGGGTTATTCGTGAACACTATAAGTTGGGTTATTCGTGAACACTATTAGTTGGGTTATTCGTGAACACTATTAGTTGGGTTATTCGTGAACAATATTAGTTGGGTTATTCATGAATAATATTAGTAAGGTTATTCGTGAACAATATTAGTTGGGTTATTCGTGAACAATAGTAGTTGGGTTATTTGTGAACAATATTAGTTGGTTTATTCGTGAACAATATTAGTTGGGTTATTCGTGAACAATATTAGTTGGGTTATTCGTAAACAATAGTAGTTGGGTTATTCGTGAACAATATTAGCTGTGTTATTCGTGAACAATATAAGTTTGGTTATTCGTGTCCTTCTAGTCTTATAATGTATCGTAAATTACAAAGTTCGATGCTGTTGATTACACAACTTCTCAAATGTTCAAGGACATGCTGATAAAAGCATAACTTTACATAATTGCCTGATTATGGTCGATTGGTAACGTCGTCATCAGTGTATATTCAAAAAAAGAACAAGAAAGCTGAACGTTTTCAATGTTGATATATAGAAAATTTCTCTCTTAAAATCGAGGTGCAAAAATCACTATAAACGTGAAGAAAGTACAGCACTGGTCTACGCCCAAAAATAATGGATTGCACTTTACAAAATCATATTAATCAATCTGTTAAATAACATGAATATTTCATCTCGACTTTAACAGAATTTAATGCAAGTGGTTGGCTGCTGTTCGACATAAACGTCCGGGTTTTACTGTACTTGAACCAATTTACGAGGTCGTAATATTTTCGCTTTTTTTAAAAGAACAAACAGTTATGTTTTACTCTATACACACGAGACCTCATTATCATTCTGATCAGAAGCAAAATTACATTTACAACCTTAAAAAGCGATGTACGTGTAAAAACTAAAAAATGAATCTCTGGCTTGCCACATGTAGTTAGTTTCCACATAAAACATTTTTGATAACATATGGCCACATATTTGAAGCCACTTGAACAAACGCGTGTTTGTTTGTTGATATGGGTTTTATTATCTATTCAGCACATGTCAAGTCGTATCTGAACTATGTCTGTGTGTATCATATCGCTCTAAGACCGATCTTTATAGTGCTATTTCACACCGCAGACACATAAGAGGACATTCTGTATGTAGTTTTAACACAGAGCCAACCAGTGATCGTGCTTTTTCGTATGTTTGGACTTATTAAATGAGATAAATATTGTGGTCATGGCCACAACTATCTATGAGGCAGCCGAGGTAAGTGCCTTGGTTGAAATTTTGCTAGATATCATATTTTATTGGTATGTTAAGTGTTTGTTTTTTCTAAATTAATCGCTCGAGTGTGGAGTTTAATGTCTTCAATTACCAATATTGCCATTAGAAGACGGGTTTCTAATTAAGCGTGATTTTCGCTCTTTACAACACCAAAACCTAGGGTCTCCGCTGGCTTTGCCCCCTGGACCCCCACCCAATGCTTCACCCTGCACCCAATGGGGGTCTGTAGGCGGGCATTAGTCCCACCTGCCTCGGCTGTTATGATACCTTAATTACGGTGTTGATGGCTGATTTCAGTCACTATTGCGATTGCGGTGAATTACAGAACTCGTCTGTGATAGAGGCCCAATTTGTTGTATCCCTGGGGCAAGTTGCATTGCCAAGTGTTGTCGACAGGGCTTTTCGTTCAGTTTCTGGATGTTGTACGGGAGTTTTATATTCTAACAATGCATAACTATATATGGAAGGGGTGATGTATTTAAATAGAAATTAATTAATCATAAAGATAAAACGGCAAACTCCTGTTGATGCGATCACACACGCCTGACATGGCTCAAGGCCTTCACTTCTTACTAAATTCAAGTATTGTATCTGATAGTCGGGACTTAAAAAACCTAAAGACCAATGTGCACATGCCGACTATCAGAATTACAGCACTCTGCCAAGCCGTGAGCGTGTGGCATGATGGAAACGAAACTTGGAATATTAAAACAACACACCATGCACGATTGCTTGCCCCCAAAAGCTCGCAAGATTGGACACTTTACGTCTTAGTGCAGAAGAAAATACGCAAGGGGGCGCAACTTTTTGTTAGTCGCGATATCAAGTAGCCATGCTGTCGAAATTGCAAAGCCAAATGCGACGTTACGATAGCACGACAAAAAACCTTGTTTCCTTTTTGTTTTGTTTTGTTTTATTGTTTTCTTGTTCTGGTGTGCTGATGTGTTGAAGTACAAGTCGTAATGTCGTCTTTGATGTTTTCTACGCGACAACACAACAACACAGGGAAATGAGCTTTTTGTCGTAATATGTCGCACATTAGCTACGCGACAACACATCAAAAATAGGTATGGACACGCTGTCGTAATGTCGCCTTTGAGAATTTGCAAAGCGACAACACGACAGCGGACAAAATGACGTTAACCTAAATCACTTGGATTATGTTTTCAAATGTATAGATACTACAATATTGAGAATACTCTGCAAGTTTATGAAATCCAATACACCTTTTCGCAGAAGAATGTTTATTAAAGTTAATACATTTGAAATGTACTTTTAGAAGATTATATCAATGAAATAAACAAGATAAGCGTACAATAAGTATAGAATGTCAATGTCACACCTGTGTGTTATGCACCTGTTCCCGTGTTATACATGTATGTACACGGAAATATGTAGGTTCAATGTCTTGGTGCACAACTAATATTATAAATGTATGTATAAACTACATAACATTTGACAGCTCTGTTACAATGAGTATGATGACAAAATGAACAAGGAACAGTTTGAGTTTCGCGTTGCTTATTGCGTTGGCATTATGTAATGGGGAAAGAGAATACTATAAATGATAGCTATTAAGTATAATTATAAAGTTTCATTTCAATCCTTTTGCGGGGACGTTGGGGAAATCTTGGCCGTCAGTCCCTCTGATTCAAAGGTGACTCTTCCAACGTTGTGTTACTTACTGTACATTCTACATATCTTACGCAATGCATTAGGTTATTAGAAGAACCGACAATTACCGCATCAAAACAATTTAAATTAATCTCATTTTTCAAAACATTTATGGACATTAAAACACAATTAACACTATAAAAAATGTTTTATCTCGTGGCTCAGACAGATTTGGGAGTATTTTATCATTGGAAGGGGTTTATTGGGCGATTCCATATCTAAATACATGCATAGCTTATAGCTCTGCTGGTTGTATGTGGCACCTTTAACCCTGTTACGTATTAGCCTTTTTCGTTGAGAACAATATCGTGTACTTCTTTACAGGAGAAAATTTGTATATTTTGAGCAGAAAAAAACAATTAAATCAACAATTATACAAGCAGTTTCTAGGATGTTTGTATTTAAAGAATAGAAATAATTAACATAAAACATTTGAAGACTTATACATAAGACCATAACTCTGTTCATGTATTAACTACAAGGTATTAACGGAGGTAACGGTTAAGACGGGGAAAGTCACACACTACGACAAGGAAAGTCGTATTTTGCACTTGTATTGAACATCTTTGGTAAGTTTTCGAAAAACACCTAAAATCCAAGGGATATTTACAACTAACTCCTTTTCGACGGAACCTATATGACCCTCACGCTTTCAGAAAAATCTTGTCGTCGAAATTTTATCAAGCCGTCTGTGTGATGCTCTGCACTTTCCGTGCTAACCACTTTATATCGGTTATCGATTTTGACATCTTGGCTAAATCCAAAAACGGATATGTCAATGAAGCATAGATATGTTTGATTCACAAAAATATCTCAGTATTACAATGTTGTTTGTGTGAAAGAATATGCAAATTAAAACGAGTTAGAAGTGTTTCCATTAATAAAATTAAATTGACAGGTATAAATCAACATATCAATTAATCTTGATTAATTCAGGTACAAAATGATGCATGTTCAAAGCATGCTGACAACGTTTAAACTCGAGTAGGAACATTTTGATACACGTAGGCTTAACATCGTGATAACAAAGTCAAGTATCAACCAATCACAAACTTGTCTGTGGCGAAACCCACATGCATTTAATTCATGATTATTGATATAAAACTTGAATGTTTCTTGTTATTCTGATCATAATACATCACACATGTACATGTATATGGAACAACATCGTGACCCTGCTTAATTGATTACGTCGCAATTACGAGCGAAAACAGACTATTGAAGATAACATTGATTGACTTTTGAAATGAAAAATATAACTTATGTCTATTTATATATTGAAAGCGTAAGAAAACACAAAAACTGTCTGAAGCCGTAGATCTGATGTGTTTTGAGCATTTCCTATTTACAGGTACGGATTCATAATTGACAAGACAATTGTATATCCGCCTAATTTATGTTCGTATTGTACAAAAAACTTGATTTATCATAAGTTGTCATGATAATGATGTAGAGCTGTCTAAGTGGGTGTCCCTGCGTTAAATATTGGTGTTTGTGGCTTCTGGGATGTTCGTCAATACAGTGACGAGCTGTTTATACATCATATTATAAGTGTCGTTTTTCTGTTGATTCGCTTCTTCCAAAAAAGTCGTTCACTTATCATATAAAACTATCGTAGTATAAAGAACCCTATCAAACCTGACCATCTCCACCAAAGTTTTGTAATCTGTGACTTCCAATGGTCACTGTCTGGACAGACAATGAGTAACGTCATACATCGCCAACTCATCTCAGAAACATATAATTGATCAAAACGTGGTTTCCCTCCCCTTTAAATATCAAATTAATCTTCGCTCGCGTCGTACATAAATATTATGGCTATACAGCGCTTATCGTAGTTGATATCTCGTTTGATTTAAATTGAAAGACAAACATAAACAACAATACAAGCCGTACTTAGATATTTCGTCACAGTGATAACCTTACTCCGGTGAAGTCATCGAAGACAACAGTCACCTTTATCATCAGAAATTAGGATTGACCAAGAGGTTATAGTCGCTATCAAACACTACACACGGGTAAGAAGCTTGCTCCTATTTATCAAAACCACAAGTGGTGCTTACGAACACATTAAAGATGTCGGTTATAGTATTGCTTCTATTTCGACACAAGGCCGTCTGTTTGACCTGAAATGAAGAAATGTATAGTCACCTATCATTACACCCGTGTTTGCGTTTTTTGGTATTATTTGGAGTCCTTTAATTCGTCACTCTGTCAGTCGGATTCTGAAATTGTTTCTTAATTCACTTAAGTACTGGTCATTCGAGTCGCTATCTGAACGTATTTCAACTTTTTTCTCGTGTTATATATTGATGACTATGACTGTAAACCATTGATCCTGTCGACATTGGTAATTCAATTACTTTTTGTCAAGGTTTAACACCACTTTCAAACTTTCTTTGTCATAGACATGATGACAGCCAACTTTTCGTGAGATAGATCTGATCTCCCGGTGAAAACCATCGAACATTTCCTAGGAACTGGTAGCTATTTAACACAGGAAATAAAGTTTAGCTCCTACGGGTTTGAATGATGGTGTACCCCCTAGCGGCGGATCCAGCATTTCAGTTGGTGAAGTTCAAGACGCACTACACAAAATCTGAACGAACACACATATTTTTCAATAGAAATACAGTGGATTAAAAATACGTATTTGAGTTTAGGGGACGCCGGGTTTTTTATATGGCAGATTCGCCGCAAACCACAACTTTATCTCGGCTACGGGGCCACACTGCAGCATGTACATATGCCTTCATTTTCAAATGTCATTCTTTAAACGTTTAGTACTTGACTATATCCCACATATAGATTCGATTTGTCAGTGGCTCGGAATGGTTTAACATTTCCATTCTATAATGCGACCGGCGACACGGGCGTAAACTCGACAATAGAAACAGGTATTTTATCAAAAGTTCTCTTCCCAAATACTCGACGTTGTAACGCGAGTCCTTAATGTTGCACTTTACGTATTTGTAGTGCCACGCATTTGTACACGCAAAGGAGACAGGAAGATACCGCGATCACAATCACATCTTAAACGGCTTTACATGACTATACAATCGGAACAAAACCATATCAGATCATTAAAGAAGTCCTCTATTGTACACGGGACAGGTTTACTTAGCACATTTGTTGTAAATAATAACTCGATATCTTGTATAAACATTAAATCAAAGTGGGCACCGGGGAATGGGAAGACAGCGACAGTCAAGAAAAGACGCGTCTGAAACTAAGAGACGTTTAACTTATGACAACCTTGTCGAACCCTCCCACGCGACGCAAAAAACCAGATTACGGCAAAATATCTTCTGACGATTTTTCAAGATTGCGGAATTTTTATAGCCCTTATTATAAAACATATTAATGCTATGATTCAGGTAAACCATGCCCTAAATGTGTTTATATACAGGGGCCATAGTATCGCCTAGTCCGAACTGACGCCAAACAGTTTCGCTTGGGTTGCATAGAAAAATCATTTAAATGGACTTAGTAAAATTTACTGTCATTTAAGACTTCAACCACAAGCCAGCAGACATGGAGATCCTCTTACATAATGAAGTAATAATATTTTTCTTTTGATAAAAGCGACTGATCAATGGTATTTTCAGGTTAATGTTGTTTTTAGAATTTTTGGGATTCAATCCACGTTAAAAATATTCATGATCTGCATATAGCTCTGTTGGTACGCGACTCGACTGACCTTGAGCTTGTTGGACCACCCTGTAGTAGGGGTTAAGTGTGGGCACACGACAACAGCTTGATAATCCAACGGATCGTGTAAACTTTCAATATGCTACAGACATTTACCTTATGATAAAGTACTTTGACAGTGCATTTTTACTTAGTGTGGTGTATTTAAAAACAAAAAACCAAAAAAGAACCAAAAAAACAACAACAAAAGTTGATATAGTAGAACTCAAACTTGAGACTTTATTTAACACTGAGCCAAGGCTTTGACTATATAAACCTGGATATTACTGTTTGACCTATGTAAAGCTTTCCTTATGTGACCTTTGTATAAGTAATGGTACCAACATCAATCACAAGAGCGAAATGGAACTGCATGTGCCACACTCTCATTGAAATAATGTTCTTGGCCCACATCTAGCCTGTTTAATTTTTTACTTATTTTATTTTAAAATACGTTGATCAGTTGAAAATGTGTTTTCTCTATTGATATTAATCTGTTTATTAATCTTTATTACACTCCATGTCTCGTAAATCATGTAGCGTTTATACAGGTATGAACTCGGGAGCAGACGACACGCATGCTTCCGGTTGATCAATTACGTTTTTCTTTCGACCCATCAAGAAAAAAAAGTGATACGCTGTCATTGGTTGTCATACAAGTCAGTAATTAGCTAATGGTACTACGAGGGACACAGAAAAGCTTTTTACACCAATTATTGTTAGTATGCATACACGAAATAGACGTGGGAGTGCGTATTTACGCATGTGTTCCTATTCTTGGCCACTTTTGACATCCTTGTTAAAGAATTCGGTTATAAACTCCCAAACATAATGCTTCGAGATATCTTGATAAGGGATAGAATTAGAAATGAATCGTTTCGTCGTGTTAAAAAATAGACTACGGTACTATAGTCTTATATCATTGAAAATTTAGCATAGTTTTCTAATGCCGTAATGTAGGTACTCATATTTGGGACTACAGGCAATTTAGACGAATCTAATATCAAATATAAATCACCAAATATTGATAGTTAAATAATAAGAATTCACTTTTGGAAAAGTTGTATATGTCATTCAGTACGTTAACCATTTTTTGAACAATATTTCAAGGTTCAGTAGTTGTCTGCAGATGTTGAAAATTGTTATTTTGTAGTGAAATATTGATGAACAAACATTGGAAATGTGGGTTCCCTTGACTATATTTTGACGTTAAAAAAAAGGTATAGAACGGACAGAGAAATTATTCCAGTTAAAGTACAAACAACGGCGATACTGCCTACCCCGCGTGGAGGTCTGGCCATTTATATTAGGAATCCCATTATAAATGTCATTGGATTATATGGTTAAGTGTTTTAGTTAGTGACTTATGCAGCATAATAAGTAGGATCAACCTTACGCCCTTGTTACAGCTCAGTGTGATCATGACTATGAGCTTTCATTGTAACATTCTTATCAGGACTTGATTATAACAACAAGCATATATATGTGAAAGAATCTTGACTTGGTAGTTAATTTATTGTTTAAGAACTGGCGGATGGTCATAAAATTACAAACTAGGACATTTAGTTAATAAAATGTAAAGCATTGTTGTTAACGTACCAAGGGGTGTTGTCATTTTTAGCCTCCGTGACGTAACTAGAGGATTGAATTATTGCCATCGTGTATAGGATAGATCCTTTCGTAAATCATTTTTTCTGTTTTGTTTGCATTTTGAAATGATTTATTTTCCGGGAATTTCAGAGATGTTGGTTGTACTTTTTAACGAGGTTTCAGTTTTGTTTATAGATTTTGCATAGTTGTATCCGATTCGTCTTTTTGTTCTTATCAAATTCTTTGACATATATGATGTTCCGTATATGGATTCTGGAGACCGCTTCTGAAATAGTTGCTGTACGACCGATGTGCCAAAAACAACACCGCAGCTAAGCTAAGTTAGTGCGCATGTAAAGTCAATTTGAATATCAGGTGACACAGAGGATTCGGCGTAAAATATTTGTAATAAACAGAATGTCCATTTTGTTCCTAATTTTGTCAGTCCATAAAGAGACTTGGTCACGGTGCAAACTCGGGTCGACTTTAATATTGTTGTCCTTCTAGAATATCACGCCATAGATAAATATCACGATCGGGTTACCGCCATAGATAAATATCACGATCGGGTTACTGGATACATCATTCTGACTCCAAGTCAACCAGCATCAGTGCTAGCTTATGAGACTGGTAGCAAACATACATTGCTATGACCATGTTAAATGTCTAATAATATATTTATAGGATGTGCAGTATCGTCTCTAGTATGTTTTGTTAACAATTAAACACCCATATTTTCTTAACATCTTTCTGTGTTAATTAACTACCTTTTGCAGCAAATGTTGGCCACATTTTAGCAATGGAGCATGCACTGAACAATTGATGGGGACCGTGCAAGGTGGAGGACCTGAGCTGTGCTGGAATGCTTGACGTGTTATAAAATACCTAGATGTTACGTAGCATCGTTAGTTGATATGCTTGTCCATTTTTATTGCTACCTGAGATTTTACACCTGTTTTAAGCCACGTGTTATCAAAATTGAAGATGACACTTAGCACAGTGTAATCAATATAGCACAAAATAATGAGTTTAAAGATCACTTCTCTACGTACGATGTACGTGCGAAGCTCACAGGTGTCAAATAATAAAAAAATATTTCATTTACAAATATAGAATTCGTAGCATACCTCAGTTCAAGATGAAAATTTGGATAGCACTAATATATTTACGTTATGCACGCATCCCAGGTGTGGTAGACGTTGATTCAGAGCGTTAGTCCTAACTTGTGTCAAAGCGTGCAGGGCGTATTAAAAGCAAACTAAACTTTTATGATTTTATTTATTACCTGGAGTTATTCCTGGACTGGTCTATGTAATGCGTTTTATTTATTGATTCGTGCGTCAATTTATAACCCTGTCAAGTTTGTATCTTGGAATTAGTTCAAATACAAACGCTGTAAATAGCTTGTCGTGTGTTCATATTAAGCACTAATTATTACCATAAATATTAATATTAAATACCTGCATGTTTGTTGTGTCTCAGACACAGGTGCAAATAGGCGCTGGTCAAAGGTGCACAATGATATAATTACAAAAGACATTATTACCTGCCTCGTGAATAAACATTGCAATACATCAACTCTTTGTTTTAAATGTTATATGCCAGAATCCAATGAGACAATGCACACAAAGCTGTTGTTTTACTTCAACAATTTATTGCACTTTATATGTATCAATTGAATTCATTTATCTTCTTTTAGTTCTGAGTTATGATTATATGATGATGGCCATGCACAATATAAGCTTATAATTGAAATTCTGCTCATGACTAATTTGAAATTATCTGTGCCCATTTTGTAACCAATTTCGTCGTCGTTGTCTGGTGTCTTTCTTTAATTTTTTCGAAAAATGAAACTCGTTTTTACCGATTCCTTTAAAACAAATTTTAAAATGAAAAATCAGTTCGAATTCACGTGTTTTATCAATTTTGAGTTATGGCCCTTTAAGTAGATTAAGGCCAAAAGTCCAAGATGGACTTCCCATATAGAAATGTCACCAGTCGTCGTTAGCGGCGGCGTTGACTTTTTATATTTTCGATTTATTTTCCAAAACCAGTGGACCAAGCTTTTGGGAGCACCCCTAGAGGTAGAAGATTTAGAGTTGATGAAAAGATTGGGATCGCCGTTCAGGGGGCACCACCAGAGGATCTTTATATGAGAAATTCATAGAAACATTCACACAATAAAAACGTCTTTGTAGACTAGAAGGTGTAGAGCTCTACTCTTGTAGATTTAGTAAGCTTGAGGTCTATAATATGTCACGTTTCGGGATCAAAGTTAAACACTATAACAGATATGTGATATATTGTTGACTTCCTTAAAACCATTTGACCTATTTTAATCCAAACTTAGTAGGGAGCAGCTCTGTGGGAAGGGTTTCAGATATATTTTAATAGTTGGGCTAGGACTCGGCCCCCAGAGGCACTACTAAGAGGCCAGAATTGGGGAAATTGACAAAATTTCAAAATTAATCTTATAAACAGGAAGGCTTGTAGTTTTAATATACTTGTACATGTGTATATTAAATAAGCTTTGGGTGTGGAAAGGCAAGCTTGTTTATTGCATGGTCGTGTGTCTTGTGTATCGCACGTATGTAAACATTTCAAACTTTGTAGGAGAGAAGGGGGTTCATTTTTTTCAAATGATGGGAATTATCAGGCCACTGGTGGTCAAAAAGGGAAACATTATGTAACAACTATACTACACCGTTTCATTTAGAGTAATTTAGCCGTGTGTGTATATGTGCGTGCGTGTGAAATTCAGCACTCTTTTTATACCTGCCAAATAACTTATATCTACCTTTACCGAAAGGAAAATCCTCTGGCAACTCCTATAAACATTTCAATATTACAGTATCGCCCTACAAAAGCGATGGACAACACTCTGACATATAAACGATGTTTATTGAATAGTACGCATGAAGTGTTACCAACATCCTGTATAATTTATCCTTTAGCATTATTGGTAGAACGTTAGACTCCTAACCTATGGGTCTTAGGTTCGAATTCCAGAAGAGTTTGTTGTATACTTTATAAGCAGGCAAATGCTTCACAGCTATGCAATAGATGGTTCCCTCTGTTACATTCCGTTGTGGTATTTTGGAACACGTCAGTTTGTTTGTGTGTTTTATATGCAATGTAGAGCTAGCTTACGTGATTTCATGAGATCGTTTGCAAGTTATTGTTTTCTTAACTGCGAACATAAGTTTTGATAAAACGTGATTTCCAAATGATTTTGATTATATCAATTTTTCAGATGCTCAAATTTCTATCTTCATTATTCGCCGGCATGGAGAAGGGGAGCAGTTCGCATTTTACATCCTGAGTTTGAAGAGGTTGTAAAATGATTTTACCCCAAGTTACAACAGTTTTGCTTTGTTAAACAATGTAACATAAATACTGTTATTTATTCAATGTGTCTGAATTGAAGAAATTGATTATT
>JAUMGZ010197471.1:0-12764 GCA_032359645.1 Pododesmus macrochisma | reverse complement strand
CTATTAAAAAACTAGAAGCGAAACCAGGTGCTCGCGATATGGTAAGCGTTTCCTGCTACACATGTGCCACCCGCCACCTGCAAGCTCTCGCCATTCAAAAGAAATGTATGATTGTAATACTGAGTTCATACATACTTGTTTGAAATTCAAATATGTTTTAGGGTTTTCAATGCATGTTCTAGTTTTAATGCAATGACGACCGGTAGGCATTTGCAATTGTATATTAGGCTATTTAAACTTAAGATGGCACTGTTTACAATGACACAACAATGACCGCCAATGGCATTGGAACAGTCATTGATAGGAAGCGGAAGTTAGAAAACTCTTAATTTAAAATTCAGAATCTCTCTTGACTGTTCTAATGCATCTATACTGCATTGCACAGGAGATCCAGATTAGCTGATTCCCGGAAGAGATTTTGAAGAAATGACGTGAATATGTTTTGTGATACATAATGTAGTGTCATTAATCATTTTTTGGCTTAAAAATAACAAAATAAGGATTTAAATCGTACTTGAAAATATTTCATTTTCGAAACGAGTACTCTCAATGATGTTGACGATTGAAGGCCTAGAGCTAAATATTTTTTAGACGCATATGAAGCATCCTTAAGATATTTAGAACTAACTTTGCTCAAGGCATGGACCTAAGGTCAAAACTAGAATATTTATTTTGTGGTCAAAGTTTAATTACTTTGTTTATAGTAAATGTAAATTCTTGTATCTTTTACCTGTTAGCTAGCAGTGCCAGAGCTTATTTATTTTATATTTAGCTGTCTAAGAACAACTATATTCAAATGGTTTTGATTAGCATTTAGCTGTAGGCCTTCATCTTTCATTATTAATAGGAAAGGTTTGAAATATTGTCAAAAGTCCCCAAATTCCCCCCTTTTATAGCCTCCTGGAGGTGGAGTCCCATCATAGAAAAAAGTGAATATCTCACCTGGGGCTTCTATCTAGGTGAAATTAGTCCAATGGTGTTTTCGAGAAGGCGAAAAGTGTGAAAAGTAAAGACAAATGCAGCAGACCGAGTGTAGACATTTGGCTCTAAATCAGAACAATATGGTTATCTATGTCCATATGTCATTAATAATGAAATCACAAAGCTATAGACCTAGTTTTATTAGAAGAACATGTCTGCATTGTTGAGTTTTCCCCAATGATGGCCCCCTTACTGGCCGAGCCAAATCATTCCAACACCTATGAAAAACTTACATATCTGATGTAGTTTTGAATTTTGACCCCAAATCGCGTAACCTATTTTTGACCTCAGGTTTACGCCTTGAATAAATAGGAATATGCATGCCACGAGAATACTGTATATGCAAGCATTAAACCTTTTGATAATCTACGTTTTTAAGAGAATTTTTTTGAAATTTTATTAAATGTTCTCTTTGTTTTGGTCCCTGAGTACCATAAGTTAAATTAACCTGAATCCCCTTCACATAGGGAGGCTCTCTACCATTCAGTCAATGGTTTGCAACAGAAGTCGAAATAATGAACAGCTAAAATAGTTGCTGTTGTGTAGAGCTTTGACCTCAATACGCTTACTCTATTTTTTACCCAAGGATTGCACCTTGAATAGTTTGTTTACTCATTTTCCAATAAATGGTTAAAACATAGGCAAGCATTGACCTCTAGGCCTTCTGGTTTACAAGAAAATTGTGTAAAAATGTTCCATATTGTAACCTCCTAGCAGCCCCCCTGGAGATTAAGCTCAATCAGAAACACTTTCTCCTAAGGATGCTTCAAACTAAGTTTTGTTGAAATTTGTCCAGCTTTTTTGGACAAGAAAAAAAGATAAAAGGAATAATTTGAACGAAAGATTATGATACACCAACAACATCCACCCCAAATAGTTCAGCACTAGAATGAAAAATAATTAAAATGACGTCAAAACATTCATCAAGACTAGTTTTCCATGCGGACCGACTAAGGACGGCCATCCAGCCCGGAACCAAATAGTGTGGTTAAACCGCATCATCCTTTCGACTTCCCGCTTAGACAAGAAGTCTTAAGTACATATATGTATTACATACATCTAAAAATTAAACACACTTATTGCATCCATCAACCGCTCAAACTATATGTCAATAAAAAAAATCTAGGTATTTTCATATTTGCAAATGGCAATTGTTTACACGAAATTTGGACGTAGTCAAGCAATGCAAATCAGACAAAATTAGCTAATTAATGGTCTATTCGTAGATTACACACATAATTAAGTATATGATTAATTACACTGATGAACAATCAATGTTCGCGCAGAGGTATAACAGTAACAACAAAGTCAACTTAAAATGCAAGGTATTTATAGAAAAAAAACCCGGGACGACTTGAGAGCAAGCACTTGCCCGGCTATGTGTCGGAGTAAAGCAAAGACGAAGCAGAAAAGTCTTAAAAGAGTGATCGCTTACGATGACGACGACGGATGGACAACGGACGTGACATATAAGGGAAAAGTCCACCTCGGCAAAGATTGCCAAGATTGGCTAGAACAAAATATAATCAAAACATATTTGCATATTTACAAAAGGCAATTGGAAACACGAACATTAGTCGTAACCAAGCAACATAAGCTGCACACAGTGGTTAATACATGGTAGATCCGTAGATTCCACATATAGTTAAGTATATGAATAGTGACATTGATGAACAAACAGTGTGCAGCTCGCAGAGGTACAACATCAGTAACTGAGCCAACTTAAACTTCCAGCTATAAATAAAAATATATATGAAACATGAAGATGATATTTAAAAGAGTAAATATTATTAAAATCAAAATTTTAGGAGCATATTAGGTTTTTTGTGAGTGTACAATTTAAAACATTTAAAACATATCAACAATACTATGTACAAGAAACAATAATAGAAGCGTCTACAGTTCGACCGGCTCACGTTGTGTCACAGGTAGACGACGCGTTAACATTATCGGAAATTACCGTATAAAACGAGAAAGGTTTGGAACTTCACATCTACGGACATCGATAGTATTTTACATTTTATTTTGAGAAATTTTCAAATGACGCCCGATTTTTATCAATGTGGTGTCATCCATAAGAGAAATGAATTATCTTTCCAATGATATTTGATTCCAGTAATTCTGACATCGCTAACTCTACGCGGTCAGTTCATCGGCATTACCATTCATTTTTCTTAGGTCGGACACCGTGCTGTAACACGGAAACACAGTTTAGACAATAAACTTTCCATGAGAAACACTTATAACAAATCGGCGACAGCTTTATTTTCGTCATTAATGTTTGTAAACAGCATACTGCAACTGACTCACCTTATTTTAAATATCTTGTAAACCCTTTATGAGGCCTTTTGCTTGCTTTACAGACTGTAACCTCTCTTTTCATCATTTTCATCAAAGGTGATATATTAATTGACCAATCAGAGCGCTTGTTGCAAAAAAACGAACTCCTTTGAAAGATGGCTGATTATCGTTTACATATTTCCGATAATTGTTACGCGTTGTCTACCTGTGGTTGTGTTGTGTGTCGAGTGCCAATGTATGAATGAAATGAGATACATTGTACGTGGTACACGATGCTGTTATTATAGTCGCGTCATCTATCGATAAATGGAGCTTTCGACTGGATAAAGTATATGCCAGTAAGAGAATGTAAATGGACCCAATACTAGGCATGTTGTGAGTTTTTCTATAGAATGAAAGTCATTGACATCTGAACAAGCCCAGGCATAACGAAATAACGAAGTAACTGAGAAATATATATGCCATATGGTGGAAGTCGTGGAATATCGTCATCAAGCCATGGGTAATTCACAATAGGGAATCCAAAATTATCTCTTTGTCGTAGATCTTAGTATAAGCGTTTCCATTAACGATGTTATGTCTAAGTCTAATTCTAATAATGTCGAAGAGTTATCATATCAGTTCTCTAGGATATTTAAATTTCATTGATATATTTTCAAAAATCGGTGTTATCTAAGTTAAGTATATCATCACGATATCGACAGGTTCTATTGAAACCATTAATCAAGTCAGTTTTGTTCGTCTTCTGCAGCTTAATCATAAAATCTCTTTCGTACCAATACAAGAAGAGATCTGATACAAGAGGGGTACAATTCGTTCCAAAAGTTATGCCAACAACCTGTCTGTAAATATATTCTATGTTCACACCAATGCACAGTAACATACCAACCTCACCTACTTATGGTGTTTATATGTCACATATGTTCAAAAGCTTGTTCTCATTACCAGGACTTTGTCACAAGAGAATTCCTGTTGACATCCAAGCTTTTGGGGCAGGGTTACCTAGACTTCTGACTGCATTCACGATGTTTTATGACTGCCGTCCAGTTACGGTAGAGAAATGTGGCAAGTGTGTTTTTGGTACAATTAAAGATATATTCCCTACATCATAGTTTGAATTTCTAAACCTTTCTTATCATGCAATACTATATTTGAGAGGCACTAAGTCATTTTATTCCAAGGCCATAGCATACTCCCAGTCATTTTTTCAAATAATATAAATGGCACATCTGCATTGTATATTAGTTAACAATTTAGGAACGTTTTATAAAGGTTGTTAGAATAAAACACCCCTTTGGTGCCCTAAATAAAGTACATGTAGCAGTTTAATGCATGGAACTTCTCTAAAAAGAAAAGTGCAAAATGTTAGGTTCATCAAACAATTTTGCAGAATTAAAAGCACATCTTTGGAAAACTGTCAATGTTCTTAAAACTCCTCAGTACATGGTAATTTTAAATATTCATTGAACGCTTCCGAAAAAAGGAGATACATGCATTTAAGGTAATAGGCCACTATCACTTTTTCTCAGTAGAATTTCTTCAAATTTTGTGGTTTATTGTTTTTTGGTTAAGACAATTTTCTGTCACAAAAAACTATAGGTTGTCAGCATTTTAAGGATTTTAAATGAGATTTTATGTAAAAAAAGTGAATTTTGAAAGAAAAAAATTTAAAGAAACACTTTTGGGCAAATAATGTCTTTGAGTGGTGTGCTGACATAGATTAGTAATTAATTAATGTATTTACAATTAATTAATGCTGAAAATGTTCAAAATAAATTTCTTATGAAAAATTCAAAATTGACATTTCACAATAAAACCATTTACAAAGAGTACATGTATGTACAAGTATAGTAATGGAATAGGTAGCTGGTTTCCTGAATTATAGAAAAATGAACACATGTGTCACAATGATAATAAATAAACAGGACAACTGTCTGCATTTCTTTGAAATATTTTTACATGTATATAGAAAGAACGCACTGTTCCGTTAACATAATACAAACAATATTCACGAGTTAAGATTAATGAATTTACAGAACACAAATTATGATACTGTCTCACTGCATTGGTTTTAAAACTAGTTTATACTTTCGGTTTAGACTCTCAAGTGACCTTAACATATGGTTAACACTTACTTTAATTTTGAAAATGAACAGTTTGATGTACCAAAAAGTTAACAGGTGACTGGACGGCCAACGTCATACCAAATTATGAGGTTGTGGGATATAAAAAAAGTCTTAGAGTTTCATATAATTTCAACTTGTAGAACCAATCAGAACAATAGATCCGACAGAGCAGAAGTTACCTGTGGGCTAATTTTAAAATCAATACCGGAAAAAACATTAAAGATATATATATATATATATATATAAAGATTAAACATCGCTAAAGTTTCAGTAACAGACAAGCAAATAATGAGAGGAATTTAAAAAGCTCTCAGTCAATCAGATATCATAAATGCAAAATTGCTGTACATTTAATTATCTGAAGATTCAGGGTATTGATAGAAAGTTTAAACTGCCTCGCCTGTAATATAAAATGGTGGCCCTATTGGATTGAGTTCGGCAATTTTGGTCATAGATCTAAAAGAGAAACACGCAAAAGGTGTCATGAAAATCGGACCAATAGTTCTTGAAGTTTGAATTGTGTTAGCAAATCAGAAACTTTTGTGTCCATATTGTATATTATCATGATGCAGTTGGACTCGAAGTTGTTGTGCGTGATGAAATAGTTGGACTCGAAGTTGTTTTGTGTGATGTAATAGTGCTTGTTTTTGACTCGAAGTGCTTGTGTGTGATGTAATAGTGTGTGTGGACTCGAAGTTGTTGTGTGTCATGTAATAGTGTTTGTTTTTTATTGAAATATTATGTTTGTTGACGTTTTACGTGGTTGTCAGTTCATCTTATTCAAATGCAGTTATCTCCAAATTCGTGAAGGTGTCAAATGACACCAGCCAACAAGATAAGAGTATTGGTTGTCATTTAACATTTTAACATTTAATCAAGTCAATATTATTCTTCTATGTTTATTTCATTTATTTACTGAGAAACCTTTTTTCCTATTCTTGATTCCTTCCTTCTAAGTTAAAACGTTAATGTTATCTGGATTGAGATTATGTAATATTAATTTAATGCAATTGTGATTATTTTGCTAGTATTCAGTGTCGAGTTGTGGGTGGGGGCATTAAGGTGAGATATGGTGGCCAGTTATTGAACCCCTCAGCTTTGTATTACAGTTCGTTGTACTAATGTTTTTACCATTTTAAGTCATGTGACTTTAATTATCTAACGTTAAATCTAAAACTTAAAATGTGATATTTCATTTTCATTGAATATATATCATCGCAATTTATGCTAATAAATGTCCAATTTTCATTGAATATTAATCTTTGAGTTAATGTTTCGGGAAAAAAACAGAACACATCTGTCCAATTAATAAGATATAAATAATAATTTATATTTTATATAGATTCCATTATGGCTAGGATTGTTACTAATAAGAATCAACTAAGAGTTATCATTCTTTTACGTTAGCCATTTACTCGGTAATGTTAGTTATGTTGTCCCTGCCAGGGGTCACTAGCGTTTTTATCAACAAAGCAATACACAACGATACGTAAAATCTAAACCCACCTCCCACCCTATGCATAAAAGGAATATTTGTTGCTAATTTGAAAAAGATTGCCAATTGTGTATAATTGTTGAAATGCATGTATATATTTTTGATATTATAGGTTTACAATACATGTATAAGTTTACATTTATTATATTATTGGCTTACAATACATATATTCATTTCTATTTCAAATGTCACGAGTCACTTACTATCGATAAATGTATGATATTGAATGGCCAGTAATTGGACCCTGCATCTATGTATTTTACAGGTGTTTTGTTCTTTGTATTTGTTAACATTTTAAGTCATGTGACTTTTAATTTTATAACTTTGTCTTTATAAATTGATGTGATATATAATTTTCATCAAATATTTATTATCGTCATTTATGCTAATATATGGCCACTTTTCATTTCATATTAATCTTTGAGTCAATGGTTTGGTAAATACAAACAGAACATAACCTCTCCTATTGATAAAAACATAACAATATTAATTTTTGATTGTAATGAAAAATGTTTTGTTTTATAATTATGTTGTGGTGTGTATTTATGTCGCCATAATGATTGCTGATTCGAAGCAAGATCTTGGGTTTGGGACGGGGGTGTCTTACACAGAGTATTTGCTCTTATAAATATCATATTTATCGGAGGAATGTTTCAGATTGCATTTTTATATTCTTATCACTTGGGTGTTTGCCTCTGCAGGTGGCCTAGCTCCGAGGGTAATCGTAGCCCATTAGCATTTTGCTTCCGATCACTTTTTATACTGAACCTTTCCCGAGGAACCATTGCTGCGTGTGACGTACGCCGTCTAATTATTCCCGATTCATAACGTTATGCCAGTTATTTTTGAGTTATGGACCTGAGAGGATAAACTTTCATACTTACCTTTATCTAAATCATTTTGACTGGTGGATATTTGACTTTTTACTGTAAGTAAGTTAGTCAGTCCGTCTGTCTGTCTTTTGACTATATTTAATTCTAAATAAATTTTAACGTCAAATTTGCAGATAAGAACTAGGTTGTTCAAAACACGTGTCCAGAGGAATACGTTTAAAACTTCCTGTTTAGACTACGCGCACATTTTAAATGTTGGCAAGACAATGTTGTATGTGTATGGATTTTGTATATCTTTCCTCTTATAATTATCATATTTATCGGAGGCATGTTTCAGAGTGCATTTTTGTATTACAAAATACATAGCATGATGATTAGACGTTATAAAACTATCTCCAACCTATAGTTCATTTGATTATTTTTGATTGTAAATTGTGTTGAAACAGTCATAAGAAACAAACAGGGCACACAGATCTAATAAGTTTGATTGTGTGGTGCATAAAGAAGTAAGTTGGAGTCCCATCGGTACATGGTGTATTGTTTATGATCTATAAAATTGGGAATACAAATTCCCTGAATCGTTTTTATCTGTTTACAATTCGAGCCTTTTTTTCAATTCTAACTATGCATTAAAATTATGTAACAGTAACCTCACTTTTTTCTCTATTTCTTTGTTAGGTTTCAATCAAAATAAATGAAACCCGATATGTAAAAGTGAATTCTAATGCAATATACCACAGGAATTTTGCCAGTCTCCACATATATACAACAAGATGTATACAGTATCCTAATACAAGTACATACAACAATTTTTCTAATTTTCAAGTGATTTTGCTATTTTTGTTGAACAAATTATGAAAAGAAAAAAAAATTATTGACCAAGTCTTCGCTTGTTATTGATTTCAGCTTTAATAGTTTCAATATTGCATTTATAAAATGAAATACCAACAATATAGCTTAAAGTAGCGTGTCCCCGTACAATGTCCACATGGATGACATTTATGAAAAGACAATAGTCGAGCATTTTTGTTGGCCAAAATGCAAAAAGCTTTTTTTTCAACATTTTAGTTTGGCGTTTACGGACGGCTATTAACTGTTGCTGACGATGTTTTAATCTAACCATATTTTTTTTAAACAGTGTAAAGGGTTGCCGTACAACGGAATGACACGAATGAATCGCGGCGGGGGACGCATGTGTTACAGGAAACGCTTACCATATCGCGAATACCTGGTTTCACTTCTAGTTTTTTAATGGAAGTTCGTGATATTTCCTTTTTTAGTTAATAAACGTATATTTACTTATTTGTTCTGTCTGCGTCCAGCGTTTTCCTTTTGTGTGCCAATGTCCATGGATTTACGGCTTTAGAATATCGTCTTGGTTTTTCGAATTTACTACTTACTCTTACCAGTAAGAGTATACTTTTATGCAGTTTTCTGCCAAGATTAACCTGTTTTTAGAATAAATGTTTCACTTAACTTTTAAAGACGACTGTTTCCAGTGATAAAAGTATCGTTGATTAAAGATTTGATCTTTTTTTCAAAATTAACAATTACGATTCAATTGAATTATCTAAAAGATTGCAAAATATATTGTTAACACTTACCTAGCCTGCCTTTAATAAGTAACTCTTTATAACTGAATTGATTGGTCATGAATTGATTTGAAGATTGAAACTGATTTAGTTATATTTTGACTACCTTATAATATGAATTTGGTGTATAGGTTTTCAACCCTTCAAGACTTTTGAATAGGATTGAAGATTAATATTGACCTATTTTATGTAGGTTACCTGAGTACATCATTTAGACTGGCCACCGTCCAAGATTTGAATTCACTTGAACTTCAATTTATTTTTAATTGTAATAAATAAAAAAAAACCAAAAAAATAATAATCATACATAACCAATGCACGGAGTTAATATTTTCACAATTTAGCAGAAGACAACTCTACCATTTAAGGCACTAAGCCCCTGAAAAGGGGAACATAATAAACATTGTAATACTTTGATAACCCCGTGTTTAAATTATAACTATTCAATAATATTAAGAAAGCGGTGAGTTCAGCTTGACAAAATCAGTTCCGAAACTCGTTTGCAGTTGGACACTATTTAATATTAAAAAGTGGTACATGTACAGCTATCAGCACAGGGTTTCAAAATTAAGATTTGTAACTATTTTACAACAACTTTGCGCTGATATTATGATATTATATCAACGCACTGACACGTATCTATCATCATTACTTCATTAACCTGCCAGAACACAATTAAATTCTTAAATACTTAAATATGTTTTTTATATTATGATTTGCATTGACTTTATGAGTGTATTGTGTCACCCAGCATTTTCAATATTATTTATTTCAATATACGCTTTATTATGTATATCATTTTTTAATATATATTTTTGAAATTCTACAAGGAAAAAATTCCTAGTTACGACAGCTACAGTCTTGTTGCTTTATAGACCAACAAACAGTGGTCCTCCTACCAGTGATCCTTTTTTTTCTCTCCATACATCGAGAAGGCTGTGTTGTGATATATGTCTATCTGTCCTTTCGATTGTTAGTTAGACTTCGCATTCAATATTTCTGAGCTCAAACGTTTTTACTTCTTATATCAGCTTTCTTGTACAACAGCTGTTCAACAGTACTAGGTGAAGGTTTGCTCTCCTGCGGTCCCCGTTATTTTGTTTGTTTGAAGAAGAGAAAGAAGGCGTCCTTTTGTAAAAGAATGTTTAAAAATTCCTGTTTTGACTACGCGCACCTTTTAAATTTTGACAAGACAATTTTGTATTATTATTGGGAATGGTTTTTGTCCATCATAACCATCGTGATTTTTGTCAACGTTGCCTCTTTGGCTCTGTAATTTGATTTACTGAAGTCTTGTCTATTCAAAATTAATTCTTCTCTTGCGTCCATTAATGACAGCAGCTTCGAGCAAGATCTGGGGTTTGCGACGGGGTAATTCACAGTTTTGGTTCCTTCCTCTTATAAATATCACATTTATCGGAGGCATGATTCAGGTTGCATTTTTTGTATTTTTACAATGGTAAGTCTTTGTTTATAGATTAACTGCTCAGTTCTGTAGCACATGTGAATGTGTAGTCGCACGTAGTGTTAATAATTATCTGTTTAAACGGTTGAACTTTAGAATTTAAGAACGTCTGTATTTACGTTGTTCACGGTGAGCTTTAAAATCGTACAAGAAAATGTGTAGCTTGTTATAATACTGCACATTTTTTAGGCCTGATTATCATCTTTTTGTAAACGTAATAAGTCTGAACATATAAAATCCAAATGTTTAAAATATTGTAATGTATCGATTAGCAAAATAATAAATGAATAAATGAACACAATTAATGTCCGTTAAACGAAATTATAATACATGTATGACAATATACCCACCTACCGCATCAATTAGTGTCAAATAGAAATAATTCACCAAAGTCTACTATATTCAGTGTCCGCTTATAATGTACAAATGTTTTTGCCGTGCAAGGCTTTACCTTTCACTCGATTGCTTCAAACTTCGTAACTTTGTTACAAACATAAATACAAGCTATGTACAGAATTGCAGCAGTAGCCGTGGTCATTTATCAATTTTCCCTATTTAAGACTATAGAAAAAAACTGTCCAAAATATATGAAAATGGCTATATAACTATTCAGGATGTTTTGGTATAGATATGTAGGCAAAATCTAAATGGGGTGGCGGATTATACTAAATCGTCGCATAGAGCTTGTATTTTACGGTTGTAGCACAGTTTCGAAGTTTGGGAACAATCGAGTAAGAGGTAAAGCCTTGAACGGCAAAAGCTTTTAGACATGATAAGGGGATATGGAGTATAGCTAGATATCATCACGTGAGGATAGTTTGTTTTTAATTTTGCTCTCCGCATAATACTTCTAGATAACTAGGCCCTTATATTGCAAGTTTTTCCCCGGTTATATTCATGATTAATCATTGGAAGACTAGCCCCTGAAGCCTAAAATATGAATATGTGTATAAAAACTCAAAACCGCATTAGATGAACCTACGAACAGTCACTGATGTTCGTTTACCAAGTAATCTAAATGTTCTACATTCAAATACAATGTTGTGTTCTACATGTATGTGCACTTTAAGGGTTTACATAGTCTGAATTCACCTAGCAACATTACTTTTAGTAATATGTGTATGTGGTTTAACATAACGTATAAAGAGTTCAATTTCTATCAAAATTGTCGTTCTTCTCCGCCCCTAACACCTCTGTCAACGTCTCAATGCCACGATTCTTGGCAAAACTTAGTTTAACCAAACAAACTTGCCTGTATGAAAATGAAATTGTTATTTTTAAATATAATTTCGTTATTCGTTTATAATATTTGGAATAAATTTCATTATGACTCGTTAGTCCTTTTTAATACATATTATTTGTAGAGTAATATCAAGTCCGAATGAGGAAAAAATTGAACTATTTTCTAGACGTTGACAGAAGTGTTAAGGAGGGAAACAAATTGTAAATAGTTCAGTGTTTGAACCTCGTAACCATGTTTCTGTTTTATTCAAATCATATTAATGTGTGTTATGCACAACTATTAAATTTTGATGAAATGTTTAAATTCTTATCATGTTTTCTACAAACATAGCAATGTTTTTGACTGGATACACTATGTAGTTTCCTGTGCAATAATAGTTTTAACGTTCACTGTTAAAGTGTCAAATCCAAATCACAACAGTTTCATCATAAAACATACTTCACTGTTTACATTCCTTATTTGTGAATAAACGTGCCTCATGGGTCATATTACTTTTTCAGTAAAACAAATGATATTTATAACGTCACCTTTGCTGAGGAGAACTGGGTTGTTCGAAACACGTGTCCAAATGAATACGTTTAAAAATTCCTGTTTTGACTACGCGCACATTTTAATTTCGGCAAGACAATTTTGTATTATTATTCGGTATGATTTTTGTCCATCATAACCATCGTGATTTTTGTCACCGTTGCCTCATTGGCTCTATAACTTTGATTTACTGAAGTCTT